>JAZGTK010005232.1:0-22858 GCA_036877625.1 Ambastaia sidthimunki
CTTGATTAGGGTGTAATTCAATATGAATAACACATTGTTTGAGTTTGGATAACAGAGAAGGAACTACCAAGATTGAAGAGTATCCCAACATTCCTGTCTTCATGTGAGAGTGCATGCATGCCTTTCCATCCAGAATGGACCGCACTTTCCACACAAACACATAATTTTCGCATTCAGTGAAAAAGCAAACAGTCTAAAAACAGTCCAGATCAGGTTGAAGCCCATTGTCTCACTGAGAGCAACAGAAAATGGGAGAGCGACAGAGAGAGAGAAAGCAGCAGACAAACAGAGGGAGAGACAGAGAAAGAGAGTCTGACAAAGAAAGAGAGAGTGGGGGGCGAGAGAGAGAGAGAGAGAGAGAGAGAGACAGAGAGAGAGACAGAGAGAGAGACATTTGTGATTAATACATTCCACAGCACTGCTCTCCTGCGGTATAAAAGAATGTTACAGCAGGGGGACCTTACACCTTACAACAAACAACACGCATCCACAAACCATTTTACTTGCAGCTACAGACAGAAACATTGGTGCAACATTGGTATACTTAAGCCTTTAACATCTCTGAACATAAAAGCAGTCACAGCCACTTGTGACGTCATTCATTATTTGCATATAAATAAGGGAGTGGAATGCTGATCTCTGTCTGCTGCCTGGCAGTGGCCTATCAGAGAGAACAACTGAAGCAGAGATTTCCTCATGAACTCATGAAGACCTGCTGACACACACACAGTCAGAGTCTGGTGAATTAGCAAAGCTCTCAGTCTATACAGACCAGAGTAAACTACAAATGAAGAGGGCAACTAGTAAAGCTCATAGGATACAACACCTAAAGCAGGGTAGTCCATTTTTTTTCAAAAACTTTTTTTGTTATGCTGGTTGAAAGTTACTTGACGTCATGATAGTAATCACTAAGTCGTCTAAATCAATGTATATATCTTCTGTCTAAGGCACAGTACCATAAAATGTTCATCCAATCATTGCATTCATTCTCTAAATACTACAGTGGAGCAGCATAACAGCATACCAGCAGCCAAAAGCCAAGAGACTCTGTGACCTCCAGCAATTTTGTCACTGTCAGTGTGAACACCCCTAAAGTAATCCAGATTATAACACCACACTGACAAACCTTGAAGAGTTCACACTGCTTCTCTAAACTGTCACCAAACTCACCCTCTTAAGTCTCCAGCAGGAAACGCTGCATTAATGTGCAATAAAAATGCCAGGAAAAGAATGGGAGACAGAAAAAAATAGAGATAAAGACAGAAATGCCTTTGGGACAAGTAATATGTTTGTTTTTCATGAGAAAACCACACTGTGGCTGGCCAATTCCCTCTAAGGCCACGGGAACCCTGTTTTGTGAAACAATAACCCTTGAGGAGTTACTGCAGAATAGCTGTCGGTATTCCCATGTCTGCAAGCCTGCCACCCAGATACAGCTCATCCAGCCTAATGCCTCAAGACGTTCTACCTCAGGGACTAATGCCATCCTTTAAGAGGTTATGAAGAAAACTCTGAAGGTTTTATCCATGTCCTCTGGAAATACAGTCTGGAACTGTCCAAGTGTGGGAGTCAGTAAGTTTGGCAGAGTTGCATCTGCGGTTAGCTCTGTCATAGCTACTAACAATAAAGAGTTTAGCATTAGACGAAGAAAACTCACCCAAGAACAGGGTAACCAAAAACTAGGCCACTACTTTTATGACCTATTCCAATCTTTAATGGAGATCAGTAAAAAGAGTGCATAAAAAGACCTCTGAGGGCCACAAAATCATTTAAGCTTTATAAAAGAATATCTGCGTTTCATAGCACAGAACTATTTAGTTTGTCTGCAGTCCAGAATTCTGGAATTTTTGTTTCCAAAACAATCACATAAGTATGTGGTTGAGCACTACAGTTGAGCTTGTCAGCATATATAAACTGAAATCCAACAAAATACATCTTATTGAGTTAAGAAGCCACTTTGCAAATTACAGTCAGACAATAACAACATTAAAATTTATAGGAAAAGCAATTGGGGTCAAAGCTGTACTTGAGGGAGTGGAGCCATGATGAACAGATGAGTAAATAAGGAGTAAATAAATAATACGTCATATTTTAGTGAGAGGAGGCTTGTCATGTTATCATGCATTCGCCTGGAAACATGTTTGTCAGATTATTTTAAGTCACTGTAAGCAGAGAACCGATTTAATTAACGGATAAGACCGCAACGCTATGGGTTACCAAACACGCTGTAAGTAAACACAGCGCATCATATCTGCACCGTTCCGAAATAGAAAAGTCCCTATGACAACCTGACAGACTTTAATGTGAGACTTTATTTTTGTTTGCTTTATTGTCCTCTAGGCACAAATGGTAAGGTTAATCATTTAGAAAAGTAACTGCACACCGACAAAATATTAATGTGTTACCATGAGGGATGAGTTATTTGTCTAATAATTGGGGGTCAGGCATTTAAACCAACCCAAAGATCAAAGAGCAATAATAATATTAATGATTTGCCTTAGCAAGTAGGAATAATTATGGAAAACTGGTTAAAACTCATCTAAAACAATTTCATGGATTTCCCCACAGGGAGAGGTTGTGCCTTTACCAGGGCTACAAAAAAATTTAAAGATGAGAAGAAGTGTAACGCAGACTTTTATGTTTCCACTTTCCAAGGGTGGAAAAACTCATGCAGAACACATGCACAGGCATGCTAAAGAAAATAAATGCAGGGCAACTTCCAACATGCAGGTCACTACTTAGTAATTATAAGAGAAAGTAGGAGGGCGAAACAAGAGAGGCGGTTACAAAGACAGAAAAGACAGAGAGCGTGGGAGATGTTAGGAGTGGGGTGTGATGGGAACCAAACAACGCTTTAGACACGAAGCTCTAGAAACTCATAATTATCAGGAAAAATGTTTGTTAGCTCTATTTACTCAGCATTAAAACATGGGCTGGGCCTGGATTCCTCGGTTTAACAGTAAACAAGAGGAAGAGGCTGACTTTGTTCGTGTGACAGCAGAAGACCTTTGTTTAGATGTGGCAATTATACGACATATTAAACTCTGTTTTTCTATCCCTCACATGTTAAATGGAATTTGCCATTTCTGACTTCTAAGCTTTTGAGGTAAAGTCCAATTTCCTAACCTACTTGTGCACTGTACCGTCCTTAATAGATTAGCTGCATAACAGCTAAAAAAGCGTGTACTCACTCCAGTCTTCTAATATTAACACAAAATGGGTGTTAAAGTCCTCTTATCCACTTGTTTACGAGTTAGTTTACCAAAAAATGAAAATTCTGTTATTAATTACCTCATGTCGTTATACACCTGTAAGACTTTCATCTTTGAAATACAAATTAAGATATATTTGAGATTAAATGTGGGAGCTTTTTGACACCCTTTCCAAAGGTAAAGACGAGGTTAAAATAGTCCATGTAACTGCTGTGGTTCAACCTCAATTTTACGCAATGACAATAATACTTTTTGTGCGAAATTCCCACTCTGGGTTCTATGTCACAATACGTAAAGAGACAGCTTAATAAATTTAGGGTATTCATGGAAAAAAACAGCATGTGGCAAACAGGTTGTGCTATGCTCATAGGTCCCACTGTATAAAATCATCCCCAGCTTTACTAAACAGGATGGCAACACATTGTTCAAACAGGCAACAATGCAGTACAAAGGCTCTCAGCTTTTGCTGGGAAATAACAATAAACTCGCACAGACAACAGTAAATGTGGACAATACACCTGAACACCAGGCTAACTAAAAACCATTCCATGTGCTGTCTCAGATTTAGGCCAGTGTTAATCAGTGGTTTGGGCTGAGACCGTTAGAGCATGTTTCGCCCTTTCAACTGGGGGCCTCTGTGTATAGAGCCCATTGTGTTCTGACATTAGCAGACAGAGAGGCATGAGTCACCTTCACATCGTGTCTGGGTATTACCTCCCCTATCCAATCAGATCGCTGGGAGAGGTGAAGACCACAGCAATGCAATGCAATACAACTCCTGGTCGGCATGGTAACGCTCGGAGGGGCGTACCTGAGGTGAAGCCAAACCGTGGATTTCTGAAATTTAAACAAAGCACTTAAGGTGCATTTGCAGCCGGTCTTCGTGTGGTTGTTGTGGAGGTGGGAATTTAGTTATGCTGACTATATGCTTGACCATTTAATGGCTACAATAACCAAGTTAATCCAAATCTACACACCACTCCCTAGCTAGTACCTAAACTAGACTATAAACTTTTTAGCTTACCAAAGATGGTGAATCAGAATCTGACTAACATAATTATGTTGCAATTCCATTGTTAGCATTTTCTAAGAGAACGCTAAAATAAAATTATTGTCACTGTCATAACATTAGCCATTGCTTTTATAACAAACAGAGACTAGTAATGTATTGTAAATAAGACCAGACATTACTCCAATAATAATGTGTCTTTTTCCATTAATAAAGTGACTGTCCTTGGTTTACATCTAGATAAAATCTCTAAGGTTGTCTGGCTAACATCAGACACAGAAGTAAACTGAAAGTGAAATTCAATATTATTACTGTCGTCTGTTTTATATCCTTGAGCTGGTGATTTAGTTTGTCTCACTTCGCTCTGTCTCACTTCAGAGGATAAATGTTTGAGTCTCTTATTCTCAATCTAAAAGACAAACCACACAGTCCAGTAAGCCCTTGTGTTTGCTAGACACTATTGTCTATGAATCCACTCCACACAGACAAACTCATTGACCTGCAGGTAACTAGTTATGATTGTTTTCTTGTTTCTTATTTTTTCTTATTTCTAGGGGAAATAAGGACAATTAAACATTTAGACTGTGCCGCTAAGAACAATAAAGGCATTTAGAATTAAGATGGGCAGAAAAGAATAAACAGTTTGTCTGAAGGTTAAACACTAGTCCACGGTCCAATAGCAAAGTCAACAGAGAGAGGTTTTGGGGTGGGTGTTGGAAATGAGAAACTGAATAAAACAACGCTGAAGAAGCCTTTAAGATCAAAACAAACATGAAAACCCAAGATGAAAATCTGTCACGTAAAAATAGGGCATTGCAACAAATATGGCTAATATAGAAAGCTTGCCAGGAATGCTAATCAGTTGCAAGTGAATGTTGTAAACTCACAGACACCGATTAAGGTTTATTTTTATATGAACTATCCCTTTAACGTTAACTACTTATACACAGGAATGTCAACAGCAACGAAGAAGGAACAACGCCCAATCTGGAATATCAACCCTGTCAATCACTATAAAGTTTGCCAATCCCAGGTACAATACTGGCTGCACGTCCAGCTCTGTGATCCTAATCTTGCTAGTTCATTTGCATAAGGGTTAGTTGCAAAAATGAACTATATTATAAAATGCTTCAAGTAGACTTTATCACAACTGAGTAAATATATTTACATTTCGAAACAGATGACTTGTTACTAAAAATGTTAGCAATGCTAATGCTAATATTTGAAATGCAGGTCTTATTGCATTAACTACTCTCAGAAGTCTGTTATGAAATGCAGTAATATATTTTAAAATTAACAAATCACAAAAATAACATTTATTCATTTGTTACACCACTTACAACAACTAATGCAATGTAATCTTTAACATGCAGGTTTAAATGCGTGTTGTGCCTTATGTCAGCTTATTGTCAGCTCCAACTGTTAATTTAGTGCTGTTCACACTAATAGCACAATGCATTTTAAATGCAATTAACAGGACCAAAAATCTATATTTTTCTACTGCTCATGCAACAGGAAGTGCCACTGAGCTGTTCCCTAAAAAAGGCACCCATGTGAGAGATGATCCCTTTGGCATCACAAATAAAAACAACGTTTTGATGATGCATTGCCAAAGTCAGGATATAACTGCACTGTCAACACAATCCTGCAGGCAAGGACATGCCTGTCACTTATGACCATAAACAGCATTTAGCATTGGGTGTGTGAACGCTATCAACATTCTTTTACCTGATGGAACAGTTGTTTGGTTGACATGCTGTTGCTAAAGCAATATGTTTAACCTGCAGCATAAATGCAACATGCGTCTCAGGTTAAAAGCGTGCAGTGCTGCAACGAAAAGAAAAACATCAACTAAGAGTCTTGGAAACTAAGAGTCTTCTTCTGTTTGTTATCTCTGGAGTCTTCTGACTCACACTTTCTAGAAGGCCTGAGGATTAACAGGTGTTGAAAGGGGAGCTGACCCCTAACAAGTTTTGTCAACCAGAATCCAGAGGTTAACAGGCATTGCCTGTACAGGGACATGAAACAAACTCTTACACTGAGATGAAAGGCACAGTCGAGTCGTGAGGCCTGGGTAAATAAGGGTGACTGCCACCAGCACAGAAGCTGATAACGTTAAGGGTAATAACTGGCAGAGCAATAGCCAATCAGGCCCTTAAGCCAGCAGAACAACAGCCAATCGGGTTACTCCAAGAGGACATAGCAGAGGGGGCATTCCAGTGATGTGATAAGGTCAACCAGACTGAGAGGACCACTTCCACTGTCAATGTTGGGGTGTTGTGGGTGAATTCCAGAACCTTGTAGTTTTCCTGGAATAACTTCAGCAAGACAAAGTTTGTCCTTTAAAGAACAACCCTTTAGCAATGCAGCTTTCGTTCTCTTTTATTTACTTCATTCGAACACTTGGCCTTAAATGTCTTAAAGCCCTGGTGTGCAAGGGCTTTTGGTTTCACATTTTTATTTGATAGTGTTCCAGATGTTGAATTTGCTCAGCTACATTCCAAACCTGTCACTGCTTTTGTGTTTTAGATTTGTCTTTTGATGTTTCTACATGCATTAAAGCTCTCAAGAATGGTTTTGATACCTCAAACACTGAGATATGAGGCATGGGAGCCTGGAAATGATTCACATTTTTATGTCCATTGCCTTAACATATAACTTCACTTACACATGTACAGCCAGGACACAAATTGTGTTATTAATCATGGAAAGTTAATACAAATGCCCCAGCATTGGACTGTATACAGTGATCAGTTTATCACTGTATACAGATTAGATCGCTAATCTGCATATTACATTTTATAGGGCTTTTAGGCAGTAGCATTACTCCCAAAAGATAAATAACAGGTTTTTAACACAGCATGTGTTGGTGCGTTTGGTATCATAGCTTCGCAACAATGCAAACATTTCGGATCAAAGTCTGAGCTGTAACTATAGAGATGTGACATGGGGAGGGGGAAGTCAAAACCACAATGACAAACCCTTTTTGGTGTACTGACAAGCACATCAAACCAACTGATTTTTATATTCCTGAAATAAATTGAATGATTCTAGTCAACACTGAAGTGTGTTTTGCTATTAGAGGGGGGTTTCCAGGGAGATTTTACACAGGTGCTAAGTGTTCTTTAAACTGTTGCTGTTCAGTTGCTAGGGTTGTCTGAGTGGTTGCTAGGGAATGACTTTGTGGTTGTCCAAGTTATATGGGTGCTTGCCATCTCAAGACACAAGAGCCCACCTATGTCTTTACAATATGATTTTTAAACTATGCTTTTTCGAATATGTAAGGTAAAGCTGATGATAAAATACTAACCTATAAGCACACTTTTGCCCCCAAAATGCTGTGAGAGACTGAAGTAGGGAAAGAGATCAGAGGATGAGGGCACATAAAGATACAGATAAAAGCATAACACAGAGAGCATTTGTTCCTTTGTGCAACGGTGAACGTACGCAAGCAGGCTAATGCCTAATCACGCAGAGTGGCCTGGTTTTACCATTGACTCATACTGAGTGGCCTGCTGAAAGGAATGTTCACAAGCCAAATTCACTGCAATTTATAATCACTGTTTCTTCTGTCGCTCTACCAAAGCTAACAGAGAGCATATATTCATTGACAAAGGATGAAAAACATTTAAATACCTTCCTCTTTCTGGTGTTTTGGCATCTTTTGTAAGCTGTTCTGCAATTATTTTGGGGCTGATTTTTAAACAAAATTTGAATACGATTTTTCATAGTCATTTCCATCAATTTTCCTAAGAATTCAACATATTCACAAGCACAAATTAAATGAATACACACTTTTTATAACCCCTAGGTTGCACGTTTGTGCCGGCCTGTTAAAAACAGACTGGAATACTAAAATTGTTATACCCCTAGGAATAACCAACTAAAAGTAGCAATGCTACCAGCTTGACACATTTTCTGCATCATTTTGTCACACATCGCGTTGCGTATGCAATTTTGCAGCTGAACAAGCTGAGCTAATAATCAAACATGCTAAAGCACATTCCAAATAATTTACTTGCTTTCATTTAAAAACAATTACAATTCATGAATGCCGCATTTTATGTTGCAAAATATTTACTTTAATGCGGCTAATCTCTTCATTTTCCTTTAAAGATTGTAAAGCTTCAATTTCAAACAGTTTCCCTAATAGCAACATTTTTCTCGCTGCTTCTTGTCCTTGCTATAAAATGGTGCTCTATCCCTGTAGTTGTTAGAAAATGTGTTCTTTCGTCTTTTCAAAGCTCCAAAGGCACATTTGCCCTCTGATACCACAGACGTCAGTATTGAACTAACCAGCTGCTCTTTAACCCAAATATACTAGATAAGAAAACGGGCCATACAGAGAGAGCAACAGGTCACACAGTTCAGCGTCTATGTTGAGGCTGTTAAACGTTAATCAGTGACGAGTCAGTCTGAAATGCACGTCACTGCCACACTGACGAAGCACCGAGATATTTCTCTGGCAAACAAAAAGTGCAAATCCAAACACGCAAGGCTGGAAAGAGCTATTTATAGAGTTTGTGCTTATTCAACGTCTGACACCATGAAGGGAAACTGGTGAACAACACAAGTTTGTCATAATCATAAGGTTACAAAAAAAACAAAATAGCTCATTTACAGTACCAGTCAAATGTTTAGAAACGCTTGATTTCAATGTTTCATGATCTTAAAAATCATTTAATCTGAAGCTGTTTGCTTAAATGTTTGAAATTATTTTGTAGACAAAAATATAATTGTTGTAACATTACTTTGTCATTGAAACTTTTACATTTTATTCTTTAAAGGATCAATGAAGAAAAACAGGCTGAGTCTGGAATAGATGAGAGATCTTTCAATACTGTTTAAGAAGCATCTCAGTGTGACGCTTCAAAAAACTGGATTAGGGAAATGGATAAAAAGAATTTCTTTTTTTTTTAATTCTAGGCAAAGAGTGACTACACTGACATGCTGGAATACAACCTAGTTTCATTTATTTTTAATTATCTTTAGTCACACAATTTTATTGTTATCTTTAGTCACATAAATTTAATAATTTGTGTTTTGTAAGTTTTTTTTTTTGTTTACTATTCTTCTATAAGTATGAGTGTTGCTGGTTTTAACTGGTACTGTATACCTAATTCACACTCCTGAAAGAATTCATATAAACTTGAAAGTATCATCATGACGTGTAACGAAATCGCTTTCCACTTTGTTGCAAATGCCTGCATCACAAGAAACGGCATAAATTATGGATTAAAGTGAGTCTGTCCACATCACGTTTGAGACGACTGAGTGGCTAAATAAGGTGAAGTGAAATCTGAGGAGATCGGCCACTCAGAGGGCCGGCGCTTGAGTCCCTTTCACTGCATTCCAGATCTTCGATTATTGTACTGATTTGGTCTGACAGTTAAACGCATGGTAGTACAACATGCTTCAACTGCCGCGCGACACATTAACAAAGAATGACATCTGAGAGACCTTCCCAGGGTAGGAAAGGAATTACGGGACTAAAGTTTGTAGCAGGGGTCCGAGCGTTAGGTGACAGTCCTCCCTTAGTTTTCCAAGTTCCCTTTTCATCTTCCCGTAATCCCTAATTAATGGCATTACACCTCACATAGAGAATGCAGGAATGCTGTGTAGCCTCAACGGCCTACAAAATATCAACAGCCACACATGGTAACAAATAAATGCAGGAATTTCCCTGTTCAAGAGATTACCAAAAATACTCTACTACGCTTGGTATACAGCCTGGAATGTTCGGAAAACAATAGAAGAAAAAGCGGACAGCCGAGCTAATAACTGGCTGCTTACCTTGCTTAACTATGACTGAATCCCAGAGGTATTTTTAGGGTTGATGTGACCTTGTTTGGAAAAAGTTGTGATTGTAAAGCATGTTTAAACCATCTGCCAACATCTGCAAATGTAAACTGTACAAAGGACTGCAATACCAAAATTTGGGGTTTGTTTACACAATACCAGTTTTTTTAACCTGCCACTAACCACTAACAACACATTGATTCTGAACTGCAGGTTTAGAAACAGTACAGTCCAAAAGCTGTAAAACAAAAATTGTGGTTTAACAAAGTGTAAACTAAACTATTTCTTGTGCCTCTATTCTTGATTTGCTGGTACGAGGGCCATGTTTGGTTATCCAGACCCCAACGAGTCACTAGAAGTAGAAGAGACTGTTAAGAGAGACTGTTTTTCTTCTATATGACTGTTTTCACTGCTAAACATTTGCCATGTATTACCTTTTACCTACAAAAAACTTGCTTCTGCACCCGAGTGATGAAAACAATGATTTGAGATTGTTCACATTACAGTGTTACTGCAAATTCACAATGTAAATGTAAACAGTAAGGTATAATTAAACTCTTGCATACTTGCCCCATCACAGCATGTATACCAGCTTTGGATACTCTTAGAGAGAAAAACCAAACTGCAGTTAGCAACTCAGATACAATCAGAAATATTTCTCTAATCGGGGTTGTCAAGTTCATCCAGATGGGCTAAATAAAGAAAGCACGGAGTGTAAAATGTTCCCCCTGCTGACAGACAACCATATCCAGGTTCAATCCAGACCTCAGCATCTATAAAACGGCACATAAACCATGTACAAGCTGAGAATGCAGTTTATACTGAACTTGTCATGAGACATGGAAAAAAGTGCCAACCGGACCAGACATGGGTTTTTATCCTTGACTATTCATGAGTTTGGGATTCAGCAAGATTTCAAACAACAGCATTTGCGTTTAACACTGTCCTGGTCCACACACTCCTGAATTAAAACAAACTTAAGTCACACTCACAAAAGATACATAACCTGGATTTTTTTTTTTTTGAATGTCATGACTGGTGATAAGTACTTCGATACTTAATTCTAAACTAAAATTGTTGATTTACATACATTTACACACACAGCTAAAGATCTACAAAGTAGTTTAAACCATCGATCCTCTGCAAAGGATATCCTCCGATATCCATCTCTCCTCAAAAACCTGACCAATTACTCATAGAGGAAGTTCAAGACATGCTTTAGAGAGGTTATCAGCCCTATCAAAATAACAGTGTGAAACAAAGTTTGGGTTTTGGGCGGGTAGCTGGGGCACTCCACAGGGGCCCAGTAACTCACAGAGAGCTGCTAAATGCACAGGGTCGAACAATAAGCCTTATAAATCAACTCAGGCCACAGCAGGAAGCACAAAGAACCACCACACATTTTCAACTCAACTAGAAAGTTCACGCATGTCCAATACGCCACATCCCAGCATATCTGTTCACTATATGGTACAGAGAGAAGCAAGGACAGATTCTTTAAAAGTGCATTTTTACATTTTAGACCTTCTTCGTGTCTGCAAGGTGTGAAACTAAGGTTTTGACACCATGCTTAAAAGGTTGGACATCATGTTTATAAGACTGCATACCTAGACCATGGAAGAAGAGTTGTTTCATAACAAATGACTGTCATTATCAGCTTAAAACATCAGCATAATACAGTTGCAGACACAAGCACACACACCTTCTTATACACCATGGTCTGGATAGAGTTCTCAAACTGCATGCCATGCTCCCTTGCTCATGTTCACTTCATTCCCAGACAGAGTGAAAATAAAGTGTCAAAACAATAAATGAATGTAACCAGCCCCCCACATTTATCATTCCTGCAGCTCCAGCAAGACCGTGGAGCGTAAGTGTGTATACTTGCACTTATATCTCAATGAAACTGTGCCCACTTCCCAAACCACTTTACCCAGCCTCAGTATGGAGTCTAATGACAGGATGTCTTTTGGGCTTTAGCCAAAGCAGACACAATGGTCAGACTCCAACAGTTAATATCCGCAGGGCAGCGGAGCAGGGTGGTATGCCGACAACATTCCCAGCTACAGTTTGAAAACTGTGCAGTAACTAGGAACTGAGCCAATGGCATACTGTGCTAACAAGTCTTTCTCGGGTCATGTGGGGTAATGTTATGGGTTGATCAGCACAAGATAGTCTTGTGAAATTTGTGAGTCAGTTGACATTTTGGACTAACTGTACACATGTAATAGTCTTAATGGTATGAAGTGTATGGAATGGACAGATTTTTTCGCACACTTAATGTAAGCTTTGGTTTACATGGAAATCCATACTAAGATCATCACACTAATCTACAATGTTCATGTTACATTACAAACCAGACAATAAATTATAAACGGTAGTGTGTTATCAGGGCTCTTATTGCATTCTACCCTTGATTTATCCAAGTGTTGTATTGAGCACAACACAGAAACTGTATGGAACAAATATTTCACATGCATTACATAAGACCTGTTGACTGATGTTGTGACACTATATTATGGATTTAATGACAGCTAGCTTACAGTGCATGCCAAAAAACTTTTTCTCCTATACAAGTTACATAACTACAGTCAGGGTCTACACGAGCAAATGCAGCTGCAGTAATGCCTTGACACATATTGATGACATATAAGATGACTTAAACAAAAAATACCATGGCAACAACACAATGCCATGGTAACAACATATTCTGCTTTTGATTAAATTACCATAGTTTAAAATCTGATGCAAAACTGATAATCACATTGTGTACTATGCAAGTTAGTCATTATATACGTTTAAATAAGAGTTTAAGACATTTACTTTAAATACATACATGAATGAATACACGAATCATTCGGAGGGGAATCACGTGACACTACTGTACCTAAACTAGGCAACTTTTAAACTAGTACACTTGAAACTCACCTCATTGGACGGAATGCTGACAACACCTGTTGATCTTCTCTTCTCTCTCAGCTTTCTTTTCTCTATCTGGCCTTTGCCCTTTCTGGCGCTGGGTCCTGAGCTCTTCTTCTCTTTGTTTTTGCTGTGCGTGGGACTGTCTTTATCGCTGTCATCCACGCCCGCGGGACTCGAACCCTCGCTCTGCGGGACTCCGCTTACTTTCTCTGGCGTCTTCTTCAAGTTTCCCGCGGGCGGATCGGGGGTCTTCGACTCGTCCTCCGGCCGCCTCAAGGCGGATGAAGAGGAGGACCGGGCCACGGGATAGGAGGACGAAGATGAGACGCAGTTTGCGGAGCTGCCGTTGTTGTTTAACTCGGTGGTTCTCCCGGTTGCGGCGGCGATGTCCCCGAGCAACTTCGCTCTCATCTTTTCGCGCTTGGCTTTCCATTCCTCCAAAAAGTCCGTCGCGCTATTAGATTTAAAGCCACCCGTTGCCATCGTTTCCTTTTTTATACAATTTCAACTCGATAAAACTCACTTTTAAGTCACTAAGATGTAGATATTTGTTTAAATTCGCCGCATTCCTTTGAAGTATTTGGGGATATTTCCAACAAACAGACTCTGAAACAAACAAACAAGTTATATTTCATGATAACACTTTCTTAAATACATCAACAAACTTTCATTATGGCACAATGTAAATCATTAGTATCGATGCGTACTTGCTTCTCGAGATCAGTTACAACTTCACAAAAGTTTCTCTGCTGCATTCGTACCTTAAAGTTAACAATTGCTTTAACTTGCTGGTGAAGTTCGCCGAAACTCTTAATAACTCACGCCAAACAACCAGGAACTGTCGTGTGAATGTTATTTCCGACAAAAAGTGTCCAATAAAGCTCACCTGCGTGCTCGTGAGTTTTCCCCGGGAGTTCAGGTGAAATGATCGCTGGAGTGAAATGGACACGCGCACTAGAGCGCAGAGTCCTGCCCTCTGCCCAGTTCCCGAATAGCTACGAAACTGTACGGAAAAACCCGAAAGAAAGAAACGACGGAAGATGGGTATATGTTAACATTGAGGTATTTAGTGTTGCTGTTTGTGTTTACGTTTACTTTCTTTATCACTTACAGTAATTAAACTTTTCTTTATGTATTACTTTACTTTGTTAATTACTAATGTTTTAGTTTCCCTTTTACTTACTTTATA
Organism: Ambastaia sidthimunki; assembly: GCA_036877625.1. Lineage (NCBI taxonomy): Eukaryota > Metazoa > Chordata > Actinopteri > Cypriniformes > Botiidae > Ambastaia > Ambastaia sidthimunki. Next base: position 14,132 of record JAZGTK010005232.1, read on the forward strand.
TTTTTACTTACTTTTTCCCTGTTTACTTACTTTTGAAAACAATAGTTTTATTGTATTTTACACTATTGGTAATGTTTTGTTCTTCAATATTCACGTTTATTGTCACTTTTGTTATTTTACTTTGCATAGTTTTTCACTGTACACAGTTATGCTGTAGACAGACAAACATACAATAGATAGGTAGATAAACTTATTTATTAGTATTGGAAATTCATGCAAACATTTATTGCTGCAGAGAAAGCATATAAATATAAAAAATAAACTTCACAGGACTTGTATATGACAACGTGTATATGAATCTACTGTACAGCTGTATGGATTTTTATTGCACCTAGACTGACACAGTCCTAAGACCTAGAAAACGATTTAAATTTTAAAATATCTTTGCCTCTAGTTTGTCTTTTTGTCAGTATACTGACAGGGATAACTGAGAGAGATTTGAATAATAAGGTCTATATATAAACTCTCATGCACAAACTGAGGTCATGCAAATGCATTTTTATAATGTTTCAGTCCGCGTTGGAGAAACTCAGTCAGAAGCAAACATTCATCTGTCACTGCTTTGGCTCTGGACCCGGTACAAACTTTGCTTCCCTTTTAAGTAAATTCCACTTAGCATTCCAATAATGCATTTCCAAAGGGGCAGATAAGTGAAGAGTTACTCCCACTTTGAGAATTAAATTTAGTTTGCTTTCTTATCATTCACAAGTCTTGCTGTCTGATGTGTTTGGTCCATTCACTGTCAATGTGCGCTGATACAGTGTTTAGGAGATAGAATGTTAGTCACATAATGGCTAATAATCTTTTCTTTTTTTACTTTTCTTGACGATACAGTCTTTGAACTGATTTGATTTTTTCACGGATTCTGCAGTGAAGCGCTAAGAATTTGCATGCAAAATATTTCTGAATAAATGAAGAGTACAACCATATTTGGAACTGTACAACAAATAAAACTGATTCGTTGTCACTTTAAACCCAATTTTTAACCCTCTTATTCTCCTATTTTTGGACTGGAAATAATAACCTTGTGGAAAAGGTTATTAATACAGTGACACCAAAACAGATTCAGGACTTAAATTTAAATATCATTGCACAAAACATCAAACCAAAAATATGAAAAAGTTTACACACCCCTGTTGAAATCCAGATATCATGAGCAGGTCAGACTGAGTCGCACATCACTCACTAACTAATACTTGGTTGAAACACTTCTAGTCTTTTTGAGTATCAGCTTAGTACATCATAATGTTATTTTACTCTCGCTTACAAAAACGCTTCAGAACGAGTGTAAGGAACATTTTATTACATTTGATTGGATTTATGTTTGAGCGCTGACCAGGAAATTCCAAAACATTAATCTTTTTCTGCAGCCATTCCTACAGTCCTTATAATTCTCTATATTGACTGTAAAATGATTGAAACTTACTATAAAGCAATTAATGATGTTTATTGGATGAGGACCTTTTTTTAGAATTATAGCAAACAGGTTCTTCTTTGGTCTCATTAGACCATAAAACATTTTTTCAGTGGTTCTGATTGGATGTATGTTTTTATTATAATAGGGTTTGTTTGATTTGAATCCTCATTAGCCTTTAGCCAAAAAGTTGTTCTCTGTAACTTCTAGTCATTGTAGTCAACATTTTTAACCAGTACAAAGTGGAGGCATGGCTGTTAGATTCTCCATTGTCCTGCTATAGTGATGGACTTTAACTATAGCATCTGTGTGGTGCCATCTGCTAAGATGAGTGAGAGTTATTATACAAACGAGGGCATTTGAAATGTTCTCTGGGCCGTCCATATTTTAACTGGTCTGATCTATCCATTTCTATGAGTTAATTTGAGTCTGTGTCACTAGGAATAACTTTGTGTCCCAGAACATTTTGGATGTCCTCTTTTCAGCATGTTAAACTATCATCAGCACGTTTACTGGTTCAACAGATGCATGGAAATTTCAAAATTACAACACATTAAAAAGAACCAGATGTACTCATTTATTCACCGAATGTCAAATGTGAATCATTAAGACTTCAGGACAAAAACATAACTTTCATAGCTGAAGTTTGAGCTAAGAAAATCTGTTTCAGATATTTGGATGTTCCAACACATTATCAAGCTCTCCTGGAGTGACCGTGTGATATTACTCAAAGAACTTAAACGATTACACAACATACATGCACAAAAGATGACAAAGCACAATAAATAACAAAATAAGTCAATTTATCCAATCAGATTTTGACTGCATAGTGACAAATACTCAAAACATCAGTGCAGATCACTGACTCATCCTTTAGAAATTGCACTTACAACAGAGTTTTTGACATTCTGGAGGATTTAAAGGCAGCTGGTATTTTAAAAGCACTTTTATAAAACTTGGAAGTTATATGGACGTGATATGTTTTTTTCTTTAGTTGAGCTATGGTACTGCTCTCCTGCACAGATGAATCTGATGGCTTGTGGTACTCATGGTTACCTGTGATCACCACATTAGAGAACATCTGATAATCCCCATCAAAAGTCCCAGACTGTATAGTTTATTATAAAAGTTTTAGTTTATTCAAACAAACAGGCAAGTACAAAAATCAAAACCCAAGCAGATTTTACCTGAACGAAAATGGACTTTGCTGTCACTTATGACATCATCAATACTAGCACATTGGATGCACCACCAAACACAATGACAAACATCTTAAAAGAGGCTTAAATACACAATGACAAAAAAGCATAAATACACCAGAAGAAACAAAATAACAAAACAATCAAATAAGGATCAATGAACAAGCAAGACTAATCAACCAATAAGCAAATCAAGACAGACAACAAAGAGAAAGGGGTGCAAATAAACAAGAACAATAACAACCAAACAAGAATTCAAAAACATATGGTCAGAACAAAAAAACAAAATGTCAAAAATAAAAAAGGTGTAATACACAACAAAAAGACAAAATATAGGAAACAAAGACAAAAAACAACTATTACACTCATACAAAATGTGTTACGTGAGCAAAAACAAAAGATCATTTTAAGTATGTTGGTTACTAAACAACAGTGACACTTATTGACTTTCAAACAAAAACATTTCTCAAAATGTCTTGTTCCACACAAGTGAAAAGTCACATAGGTTTGAATGAGGGTGGGTAAATAATGAAAACATTTTTGGGTATCCCTTTAAGAGTTATGACCTTACACCATACACAATTATTGTTTTTTAAGTTTTGCCCACAGATATTCCAGTTAAAATGTGAGAAAAAGGAAGAGATCCAGACAAATGTGGCAGGACCAAAAGATGAACCTCGAATCTGGAGGCAGAAATCATAAGCTGCTTTCTGGGCCTGCGCCAAGGATTCAGCTGCAGCCCACTAGCCTGGAATTAAAGCTCTGTGGAGGCTTCTGATTTTCTTTCAGGCCAGTACAGATAATTGAGATTTAACTCCAGCCAGATGAGTAGAAATTAAAGAAGCCTACATGAACAAGGTCAACCAGGCAATAAATCCTTCAATTTCCTACAGCTCCCTGATTCTGACCTCATTACAGGTAAATATACAGGTACAAATCTACTGGGGAATGTTGATTGGAGCGACTGAACAATGTTGCCCTGCCTGAAAATCCACATTTCATGACAATTAAGTTGCCTGAAAGCAAACTGAAGCTCTTTAACGTAAATCATAAGGACGCTGTACAAGTTTAGCTTGTCTCTCAATGGTGGATAATAAACAGCAAATTCCAACAGCTATAAACATAGTTTTCATGAAATACATGTGTACATATCTTTGAAATTGAATATTAGCAGTATGTAGTGTGTCCTGTTTAATGCTTCTTTTTTAATGGTATGTGAAATAAAATGCATTTTGCATCATGAAATATTTTAGTAATCCACCACGTTGTTGCCGTATGATGTCATTATCGCTGGAAGCCAAGTAAAAAAAAAAAAAGATTGTTGTTGAAATGGATACCAGGTCATTCAAGGTCAAATCAGGCACATCACATTATGATGTCAAATGCCACAGTCTTGTGTAGTTGTACATGTATTACTAAATCACATCAGATCAAGTATACGTGCGAAATGTGATGTTTGACTGCAATGTAACCCATGTTGCCCTTTTAGTGCATATCACCAAAAGCATTAAAGCCATTTGTTCCCGTGTTATCTTAAAATCTTGTTGTTATTCTGCTTTTGTTCTGGAAAAACATTTCACCTGATCTTTTCCACATTAGTGCTGTATCTCATTAAATCATTGAGCTTTGAGCCAGAACCAGAAGAATGTAGGGCTTGAACAAGACCCATACAAGACCTCAACACCGAAAAATAAAGAAAATGAAACTCCCATTGCATGACTATGTGCAATTACTGCCCATAGCAGCACTTATCCCTCAAACATAATTTGAGTTTCTCGTGCTTAAACGCCACTAAGCAGCATACAGTGTTTTCTGCCAAACATTTAATAACGCAGTCGTACAAGAAGCCTGGTTTTGCCATTATTGTGCAATGCAGACAAAATTTATTTGGGATGTTTTAGGATCAATGCTGTTGCACAAGGAGAATTGATGGTAACTTTGGGCCCCAAAGGAAAAGACAACAAAACATACCAACAAACTGAGCAGAAAAAAAGAGCAGAAAAAATAAACAACAGTCTCACTACTCATCAAGCAACAATTACCCAGTATTTCCTGTTAACATAAGCATGCCAGGTTTAGCTGATTGGTGCAGAGCAGCTGATGGGATTCTGTAATGCGCCACCTAGTGGTGCTGATGTTTAAACTCATATTTCTGTGGCCAGACTTTGATTCATAGATCAGCTATATTACTCCACAATCAACCCATGCATTAGATCAGACTGAATGTAAGATCCAGACTCCAATTGTATGTAAGGATCACAGTACACCTGTTAGTTTATATATTAAATTGTTATGTCTCAGAAAAATTTGCCTGATTATAAACCTTAATTCAAGAGATTATGGATTTCTTAAATTAAAAGTTTACAGTATTCATCAAACCAATTCAAAGCATACAACACAATCTGTACACACGGTCACAACAAACTGATAATTAACATGTCGTCCAGTCTCAGATTAATTAAATTGATAGAGCCAAAATAAGAATTGTAACTCATCTAGTTTATTTTTAACTAATATAAATTTATTTGATTTGCTACCTGGGATTTTAATCCAAGACAAATTCTTTATATTTTCATACCCAGCAATAATGTCATCACTTCAAGTGGCCTTTCAAACTGAGTACTAGGGCATCAAGCTATTGTTAACATTTTTGGCCTCAGAAATCTGCAATAATTAATGTTTTTTGACCAAGCAATGTTATTAGTCATAATACGAAAAATGATATAGTGGAGTATAATACTGCACAGGGTTAAATTATAAAATTAATACCTAGAATTATTGCTAACCCAGAGAAAAGTATGAACAGTGTAAAACATGGAACAAGATTAACCAGCGCTTTACTAATGGTCAAACTATTATTTTAAAATAAAAACAGAATTATATTATAGAATTATATTTCTGCCTTGTACCACAGGCTGATTTATCAACATTTTTTGTCAACATTTTTTTAAACATTTAATTTAATCATGCTTTAAAATTTACAGTGCTTACAAATATTTACTACCTGACACCATAAAGTAGTTTATTTACTTATCAAAATATAAAAATGAATTAAGACACAAAGGAAGATTTTGTTTTACAATGTACAAGTTTATTTGAATGAACTCTCAGTGGTTGGTAGTCACAGCACAGCTTGCACGGATGAAGCCACACATCTGTTTTACAAGATGATGGGAAACTTAAAAAGGAAAAAAAATTAAAATCCTAAACCAAAGAGGAGACAGCCGACAGTCCAACTACAGCGATTTTTTTCGACTACAGTATTTTAAGTAAAAGGCCACTGAAATGCATAAAACATGTTTTTGATGCATGGACTTCATCTCACGTGGTGGCAAAAAGTTCGCTAAACCAGACAGCAAGACTCCTGACATGGTATCGACAGTGCATGTAGACATTGTAAAAAGGACTGGGTTAGCGATATCTATCATTTTCTTTTTAGCGACAACACCTTGGCTAATACTACAGCTTTAAAAAAAACAAAAGAAAGAAAGAAAAACAAAGGAAAAAGAAATGAACAGCACTCTTCCAAAAAAAAAAAACTGAATAAAATGTGTGAAATGTAGTGAAGCAATTATATTATTCTCACAATTACTGTGAACACTTTTAAAACTGCGAATAAATGCACTGAACATGTGCAGCCTTCCTTTTGAAGAGGGCGGCTCTATTGTTATTCAATGACTTTTCAGACTATAAAAGAAGAAAATAGTTAAAACACACTTTTTGTCCTCTGGAGTTGGTATATTTCAATAGTAACAGATAGGGAACCATAAACGCATGCCATGTGCTGGTCTCAAACAATACATACAGGTATATACAACTTCACTCGAGTACCTGCTAAAACGTGTGGAGTACAAGATATAAACCAACGACTACACTACAAACTTAAAGAAATGAGAGAAAAAAGGAAGAGGGGGAAGGGAGAAAATCAAGGTGAGCAATCGAGGTGGTAAGGACGTGAACATTTACTAGTGATGGACTCATTATTAAAGCATTTTTATACGAAATAAATGCATATTGCACATAAGTGAAAGCTTCGATTCCACAATGTCCACCTGTACAGTAAAGCCAGGGCTTGTCATCTCTTGAAACGACACGATTCAAGAGAAAAAAGTGTGTCGAGCGTGTGTGTGCGTGCACGGCGGGAGGGTCGGCGGGGCTGCGCGCCAACATTGTGGAATGCTGGGAAGTCTACTGCTGAGAGACAGTGCCTTTCGATTTGGAGGCGGGACTTCTGGCGCAACGGGGATGAGGACAGGAAGAGGAAATAGCGGCAGAGAGCTGCACATTGCATAACACATCTATACAGGAAAAAGATTAAAGAGCAGAGCAACAACAACAAAAAAAGATCACAAAAAAAGAGTGGCACAAATAAAAACAGGTGTTCTGTGAGAGCCAAGAGAAGCCAAGTGACGTATGTACAACTAAGGCTTATTGGTTCAATAGTTTTGAGGCTTTCCCCGTCCGTAGTTTTCAATGCTAGTCGTCTGGAGCTTTTCCTTAGTTCTGTAAACTCGGTGGTTGTGTGTGGGCCGCAGAGGCGAGAATCGTGAGCGGATTGAAGGAGCATTCGGTGGAGCAGAGAAGCAGGGGAAAGCGAGAGACTGAGAAACGATAAGGGAGACGGAGCCTTCTGGTCGCTGTGGTCTTGTAATTATATCTAGATGTGCAATACCGTTAGACACTGCCGTAGAATGGGGGAGGATCTTGTTCTATTTTGAAAGCTTGCTAATAACTCGAATCAGCGCTCCGTTTTCATCCTTTAGTCTCTGGTTGTCCGCTTTCAAGTCTGGTAGCATCTGAAACACAAAACAGGAGAAGCGGATGGTTTAGATTAACCGACCAAAGACAAGTGCTGTGTCAATAACCTGGAACCTGATGTTTATTATCTGCCAGTTCCTTCCTTTGATCAGTATTTCCTGTCCAACACAAGACCCTTTTCCACCCACAGGTGATGCTCGATCAAAATAGGCAGTAACGGGTCGGAAAAACTGGCTGGTCTTGAACCAGTAGTTGATAACATCAGCTGTCTGGGGGGTAGAGTATCCCAAACAGGTAAATAACTCTGTCAATCCCCTTTTAAATCCACAAAGCATGCGATCAATGCATGCCGCATTAAATAATGCGCCCCAAGTGACTTTTTCTGCATCCGTCTAAAACGATTGTTTACATCATACAGCATTAGTTCCGCTTCTTAAATTTAACAAGACAAACAATGTTCCAAGAGATTTCTAACTGGCCCAATTTTATAGGGAATATTAAATTATATTAGCTTCCTGTTTATAGAACTGTTGTGTAGAAACAATATCACGCTCTCAACTGTGCTCTTGTACTGAATATCAGCATGGCCAAATTAGTTGCTATAAATTTTACTTAATTTGTGAAGCAACAATCATATTTTAAGGTCAATTTTAAGGTCTCAATGTGTACATTCGCTTACAGGCAAGTTACATAGTCAAGAACATCAAACAGTTCTCTAGTCTGCAGATCTCCCAATCCAGAACGAGAACCATATCGGTGGAAAAGGGCCACACGGCACGAAAACAGGCAGGCACACTCGGTGAAAACCATAGCCATGCACTCTCCACACACAGAGAGTCCCTTTGTGTGTCCTCCACATAAATAAAGGAACACAAGCAGCCCAGAGTGGTACTTGTTACCCAACCTGCTGCAGTCTTCAGGTTACAGTGTTCAAGTGGAACACAGCTGCTGAGATTTCGTGAAGGAATTTGACCCACTGTCCTCATTAACCGCCTGTCACACAGGCAGGATACGTGAACTTTATTGATCCCTAAGGGGAAATTCTGGAAAACTGAGCTTTATGGTGTTAATAAGACACCAAGGTACGTAAATGCAAAACAGATAGAAGTTAAAGATCAGAACAATCTTCCTACAGTATTAAAATAACTCGTATAAAAAAAACGTGTTGTACCGTTTATCCTGTCTGTAGCGTCATAACTATTATTACTTTTGTAAACTAGGCTTGTTGGCTCTTATGGCAAAATGTTAAGGTGTAAGATCTCAAACATTTTAAAGGTCTCAAAATGTTAAAGTGTTAAGTCGCTTTGGATAAAAGCGTCTGCTAAATGAATACATGTAATGTAAAATGTAACTGTT
>JAZGTK010005233.1:0-22858 GCA_036877625.1 Ambastaia sidthimunki
AGGGCCAAAACCTACTCACAGTAATCTCTAAAAACAACACGGTCGCTCAGGTGGTAACCAAGACACCAAAACCAGAGCCACAAGTAAATAGTTGAAAAGAAAATTATGCCCACTTTTCATCACCTTTAATCTGATGGCTGTCTTCAAGAGGTTTGAGAAATGCTCACTTCATTTCTCCACTAAAACCCACACACAGCTCTTGGGGCCGTCTCAGGTGAATAGTGCACACTCAGAAGGCACTACAGATGTATAGATTGATCTGGAAGAATTTATACTTTGATATTAATGTTTAACTAATCCTACAAATACATACTTGGTTTAAGCTAGGGACTTATTATATTGTAAATGTATTTGTTTAAAATCTACCATTTACAAAAAGTTGTAAAAACTGTTTACTATTGATATGAATTTTAGCAATATCAATATCCCCATAAGGCCCCACAGATAAAACAAAAAGAGCTTTAAATGAATGTAACAGCCATAAACAAACGCTCATTGCATTTGTCACTCTTTCCCTTCCAACATCAATAAACACTGCAAACATGTTTAATGAACTCATGTGAAGTTAAAAGAAAGCGTGTCTGTGTGCGGTATGCGGGCGTGTGTGTTTGTACAGCGCAAGAACTTGTCTGTTTGATAGACACCATACTTAATGAGTCAGTGAGAAAGAAGGAAATTGGGTCTGAGAGTTTTATTCCATAAATCAACTTTTCAGCATGTGTCAAATCTCAGGAGGAACCAAATGGTGCTTAACCTGTAACAGCCTTCCTGTCTTATATCCCGCATCGCTCCTTTTTCCTCTGTGTCGTGTTATGCTGACGAGCAGACTATCTTAGTTACTGTTCAGAACTAGGCAAACATTTACGAGTTTGACGCTCATTTTGAACACACTAAACATTTACGTTCTCTGTTCGTATGGCGAACGAATGGCCGCTGTGACCTGCCCCCAGTGAGGATATTAAAATGAAGGTTTCGCTAAATTGGTTCTCAGAGTGCTTTTCTGAGACATGTTGACCTGCGGAGCTGTAATATGCAGCCGTCCCCCCACTGTGACAACATTTAACAGAAACAGTCTATAAATCATCCATTTAATACTGTCAGGGTCCTGCTGAGGCGTGACTTAAGCTCTTAAAGCTGACACTGCTATTTCGCTCCTCACCTTCCCTTTTTTTCTTCCTCTCCATCCAAGGGCCCCCCAGCATACCCAAGGGCCGCATAGAAGTTATGCAATGGTCCTAAAGCTAAAGCTCTTGTCAAGTTAAGTGACAGATAAATGGGAAACTCAAGTGCTGCTCTTCTACTGTTTCAACTTCTTCAAATGGGGTTTCCACAGAGACACCGCAGGGGCGGATGGGTTCCCAGAGGAAAATGGTATTGCTTAGAGCTTAGAGTTCTTAGTTATGTCATTTATGTACAGTACAAACTTGGTCTTAGATGTTTCTCTTCAAAGTGCTTAAAAGAATAAAAACAATACAAAGGAGACAATTGCTGATAAACAATAAGACTGCAAAACTATAAAATTAATTTTGATGTCATCAACAAGAGATTGAGATCTCTTATTGAGATCACTTTTAAACCTGTAAAGAAAATACATGTGATATTATTGGGTCTTGGGTGAAACATCTGATAAACAGGAGACGCAAGTCTCAATTAGATCCCAGTTTAATCTCACTGTCCTGTGGGAGTAAAAATTGAGATCATTAGTTGTTTAAAGAAGTGATTTTTTTTCAGATATTGTAGCTCCCTCTATCTTCCCCATGAGGAAGTGTTCTCTTAAATACAGTCTAACACTATTCATCTTAACTGTCCTTCTAGCTGTGTAATGATGCATGTACTTTCTGTAGTGCTGGAAATACAGCATGTGTTTTCTTGCATGTCTTCACACATACACATGTAGTGTGTTCATGGAGTGAGTGTTCAGTTTTCACCAGCAGTGCCATTAGCACAGGTGCTCCTACAGCTTGGGATGTTATGGAAAAATATCTTTCCATCTATGTATAGTCAGAAATTGGCCACTAGAGTGTCCGGGGGGTCTTGTATAAGATCATGGTTAGAGTTCAAACATATGTTTGAGTATATCTATTTCTCTGTCTCTCTCTCTTTTTATTAGCATGACAAACAAGGGATTTTGCATTGCCAAAGCATTGGTTAACTTTACACAACCAACACATGTAAACTAACTAAAAGTTAGTTTGAATGACATGTTATTACTTCAATCACTTACGAATGCAACCCACTACTTGTTGAAAAAATGAACTCTGTATTAGGACTGGCTCTGTGTTCACTATGTCTGAATGATCAGGACTTTCCATAGTTCACGATTGGTCACAGTGGTCAGATATGTTGCTTAAATTCTAATGGGGAGATAGCATTCCACTTTGTTAGAATTCAGGCCCGATGTCTAAATTAATTTTCATTTTGTGTTTTTATAACTTCATTTGGTTTGATTTAGTTTTTGCTTTTACCCCAGGACTTTGTCAATCATGTTTTGGTTTGTGCTGAGGGCATTTCTATAGTAATTTTTGGTCTTGTGGTGAAGGGTGTATGTTTTACCTTAGTTTAGACAATTATGGAATATAAGGTCCCTCTCTCACTTTGAAGTGGCCCGTGTACATCACGCAGATTAATTTTTTCCATTTTCATGACTTCATCAACAAACTATTCCACTTTTAGGCCCTCATGATGGAAAACAAATCAGAGCATCCGAGTTTAGCATGTTGAACATTTTAGGAGACAGAAAAATGACTGTGGGGAGAGAAATATTAATATAAATAAGGACCAGACTTTAAATGAGAGGCTTTGTTTCGTTAATTGTGGAGAAATGTCTGATTAAGACAAGTCCAAACATTATCCAAAAATCAGCTTAGCATACAAGAAAAACACTAACATTCTTTCCTGTTCCACACGAATACATAAAAAAGAGGTTGACATTAATCAGGAGTGGATATACCCTTTACTGTAATATCACGCACTACTTTGAAAAACTGCCAATTTGTGTGACCGCTGTGAGGCTGGATGTCTGGGTTAGATTGTATGACCTCTACTCTGGCTGTATCTCTGCTGAGCTGTCTGAATCTGTTCACTGCAGCTCTTCTCCTCTCAGACACAGACACAATCTGATCCCTTCCTCACCTGTTCCATCAACAAGCTCTGTTTTTCCTCTTACCACTTTTCCTTTTGGTCTCTTTCTCACGTTTAATCTCTCTCTGCTTTTTCCTATCATACACTGCCAGTCAAAACTTTGGCCACACTTGACTGAATGTATGCGTTTCATGATCTTATATACTTTTGATCTGAGGGCTGATGTTTAAACGCTAGAAATTAGTTTTTAGACGTAAATAAATAGTGCCTACATTTTTTTTAATGGAGTTGGATTTAGTTAAGCAAAAGCTGCTGCCAATAGGTGCCCAGCATGGGAAGTCCAAGATTTCTGGGAAAGCATCTCTGGTGGCTTCCCATAAAGCTGGTCGAGACCATGCCCAAGTTGTGCAGAACTGTGATGTTTCAACAACCCAAAAATATAAGGTAGCTTTGATGTAAATTTTTGGGCACTACATAAATCCCATACTTTTATTTGAGTTATTTAAAAGTTTTGAAGACTTTTTGAAGAGAATTATTCCAAAATGTGGAAAATAATACTAATACTCTCTCATTCGTGCACAGCACATTTTTTGTTTGAATGCTCTTATTGTTGGCTGCCAAGGCCTGATGACACAAGAGGTGTTTTTTCTATTAAAATCTCCAATTTAACACTGAAACATGCTGGCGGCTTGCTGCCCTGGGTGGTAAAGAAAGAACAGAAGCAGTGGAGGGGAAGAAAAGGATGGATGGAGTGAAAGTGTATAGTAGCAGACGGGCAGAGCATTCAAACAGCAATCATCGGTTGGCTGTGTTTTGGCTCCGCAGCCTGTGCAATACTTTCAGCCTGGATGACGAATGGCCGGCTCTCCACCTCCATGTGGGTGGCACTCGTCAATGCAGCGAGACCTACATGTATAGGTGAACTCCTTGGACATTTCTATAAGGAGCATAACATGTACATACCTATGTCTGATGTGGACGTGGGGCCCCGGGATCCTGTCAAGCTACAATTACATTGAGATCTTTAGAGAACAAGGCACAGGCTACCTTGTCTCCAGCGTATGTTTAGAATGATAAATGAGCAATGTTCTTAATTCTTGCCCTTCCCTTAGATCATACAAATATTTTTCATCCAGGTCATCCAATTGCAAAGGATACACTTTCCTCAGCACCATCGGCTAAAATTTGAAGACACAATTAAAGACGAGAAGTTTCTGGAACTCAGGCCAATGGCTACATGGATTTAGACTTGTTTTAGCTGTGCAGGGTGTGAACTTATGAGCACCAAATAATTGGCTTACACTGGGGAAATCACACTTATTCCAAAGTTTCACTGCTCTCTGGGGCTGGAAAAAGTCTGCCTCGGCCACAGCAGAGAATCGCTTCCAGAAGGAGAGTGAGGAAAGCTGCAAGTCCATTTCTATTGTGAAATTCGGATGCATTGCTAACACACCATTAAAATGCTCGCTAAATCAACAGAACTTATGTTGCGCTGAGCTCTTGATGCTGGCCAACACATTCTGCCTGGAAAGGGCAGAGCATGGGTTTTAGTCTTTGGATTTTAGATGTCTTCCAGTCAAAGATGAGGTGGTGTACTGTAGTGGCTAAAACTTAGGGCTTGTAATCTAAAGGTTGCTGATTGAAGCCAAAAGGTCCATAATAACTGAATTAAACTATTTTTCAGCATTCCTATTTTAAGTTTACTTCTGCAGCCAGGGTTTTAGCCATAAATTCTGTGTGACAAATCACTCAGGAGCCACAAAAAAAATGACATCATGACAACACTGACTGATAGCACAACAAAGAAACAGCTAAAAAAAACTTCTTACTAGCCACACATAGACAGATAGACAGACCACACACACAAAAATTAAATGATTATTTACAATCACTGTATCTAATGGGTATCAAAGACACATGGAAATCCTCCACCAAACTCTTACAGTCTGGATGGCAGAGAAAAGGATTCAAGCTCTGTGATGAGAGTGAATGGTGAGAGAGTTTGGGGATTATAATTTAATAAGGACCAGGAAATCTTTGTCAAACCCCTCAAGGGAATAAAAAGCCTCATTGTTCTGCAGCAGACACAAGCGTCTTAGCAGTGAGACACATCTGTTCTTCTGACACACAGGGATAAAAGAGAAGCTATATTAGCATCACAGGTTGCAAACCACAGCCAAAGCCACTGTCTCAGGTGAAGATACACTGAATCCTCTTCCAGAGAGCCATGTATGGAAAACAACACATTGCAGGTTGTTGACATCATAGGACCACATAGAAAATAGATTTTTTTATGTTCTGCACACAGTCTACACAACTCTTTGCCAATGTCAGAAAGGTTATTAGATTTTTATTTTTTTAGTGTTTCTAAGGCCTTTTTCCTCATGTATTGCATTAAAAGTGTTTTTATGTATGTACATTATAGTTAATTGGTTCTGCTTAGTTAATACAAAAAAGCTCTGAATTATCATAATTCACTTTAACTGTTCACACTTGACTGAAAACTCACAATTTGGCCCATAAATATCTTAAAGAAAAGTGGTTCACATTAGACCTGCTTTGAATGGTTTATAAGTAAGGGAAATTGACAGACACCTTCCACCCCACCCATCTGACAGAAATGAATGTAAGAAAGATTATTGCACCAGACTGCGAGTTCCATTTTTCAAAGTGTGTGTGTGTGTGTGTATGTAAAGGGGTTTTGTGGTTTAGGGGTGGGACTCCAAATGTGTGAGCATTTGGTATGAATTACTGTTTGCTTTCACCTCCATGCACACATACACTATTAACCAAAAGAATGATCAAAAGAACTTAGGAGGTCCATGTTGGACATCTTTCATCTGATGTGTGTCTCAGTGTTTGCTTGAGAAAGGTCAGTTATCCATATGTTCCATGATGTAAACATGTCTCTGTAAATAGTGAAGATTCTGTCTTGTGAATCTGTCCTTGACACTTTTGTCAGAATCAGGCAGTACGAGGAAACTTTGAGCCACAGTGTGGGATCAACATCTCATTTCCCCAACTTCTGGAATCTGCCCTCTCTCCTTCATTTCCTGGAGGTGAGGTTTTCATTCCCCACTCTGGTCTTAAACCGCACACCCTTTCACAGGACCTCCAGTTAAGATTAAATAGATGCAATTGAAAAACAGTGGGTTTGTTCAGCACAAAAGTTAAACCTGCCAGTTGGACCTTTAATGTGGAACAAATACAGATCCCAAGAGACTGGTATCCCACACCAGACGTTTCTGTTCGGGCACTTTAATTGTTGTTCTGACTTCCATTTAGCTTACAAAACCTAGGTGTATCAATGCCAGGCTCTTTATGGTCTGCGATTGTGCAATTTCCTGAAATGACAAGTCCCGCAGGCTTTTGCTATTTTTACCTATTGCAACACAGATACATCATTTTAGGTAAAGTTTCCCTACCAGACCTGTCAAAAGAGATTCCCGATTCCAGTCCTGCGCCCCTTGGAAGATTAAGGTTGCTGGTGAAGACCTTCCTCTCTTAAGCCCCAAGTGTTTCCAAACCTCCCTGCATACACTGCTCTGCATTGTCTGAGATGCACGCTGTGTAAGACAACACGTCTAGCCCCATCTTCACCCTAATGCTTGAAGACCTGTAACAGCTCAGTGTAAACAGCGAAAATAGTGAAATCATACCAAGTGTGAGACATGAAGCAGACGATAGGGAATAAGACACATTCATGCATCACTGAAAGCACTTCGCCATTTTGGTTATTTACAGAACGTTGTAATGATGACAGACGGAACAGAGTTGCCATGGGGAGATGTAAAATGTAGAAACATCTTTTCTGGAAAAGAACAGTTGGTGGGATATTTATGTTTTATTGTGCACTAGAGAGGCAGCAACAATTGTTGACAATAACTATGATTGATGGCAGGGTGGTCCAGCCAGCATGTGCTGCCTTTCTGGAAAGAAACAATGAAGTGTATCATGCAGTGTGAACAATACAGCTGGGTCTGAAACCTACAGCATCTGCCCTGGAGTCAGTCAATGACTTAACAGGCAACATTTTTGTTTGGCATCTGCAAATGAGAACTAGTTCCAAAGAGGCTTCCAAATCACTATTACACCACATTTAATTACCCAGAATAAATAAAGATGTTTACAAATATTTAGCGACTAAAATTATTTTTTATTATTCCTGACAAATTTTGCATTTAGAATTTCAAATAAATGAAACATATTTCAAGAAGTATGTAACACATAAGATACTTATATATTAATTTAATCACACACACAGGATTGTGTGATATCATAGGCAACAAAGAATACAACTATTCTTTAAAACCCAACCAGTTAAGGGCATAATAGTACACAGGGCAGTAAACAATACGTTCAGACATGTCTTGCTTTCTTCTCTTCCTTATATATAAGGTGGCATCTTTCAGCTTTCAGACTCCATTGCCTTCAGAGGAAATCTCTACAGGTGTGCTACATTCAGACTGAGGGTGATGATAAGCAGGTCTTGTTTCAAAGACTGGATAAGTATATTTTAGACTGTGCACTTCTTAATGTTGGCAGTGCTGCTTGCAGATGTCAGATGGACCCTTCCAGGCATCTGGAAATCTATAGCACTTGTTACTTAACATCTAATTTGAAAATACCCCTGCACAGAGGTACCTGTGTAACACATGCATGCACGCTCGCCAGAATTACATACTGAAAATTTACTTTGTATTCCTCCAGGAGAGCTGTCAACACCAAGTAATGTTTACACCCCTCATGTTCATTGAATAACCAGAACTCAACATCTTAGGTTACGGCAGTTTACAGTGAGTAAAGAAAAGCTAAAAGTAGATGTTTGTAATAGGCTAGCAATAAAACTCAACAAAACTCAGCCTCTGAAATCTATTACTGTTGCTGTTAACTATAGAAAAGCAGAGGATTGCCTGTATATTAATGGATCTATGACCAAACCAAAGAGTATTTTGGCTCCAAAGATAATATTTAACTATTTAAGACAATAATTTAAATCTTATATCACAGCAGCGCTATTTACAATACATTGCTGTGTGGGTTTTTATTGCACATAGAGAGTGATGGGATAATGAGTGGGATTAGCCAACAGCCCTGAACATGAATAATCAGGCCTTGCAGATTTCAGTAGGAAAAACAAACATGACAAAGCAAGAATTTGTACATTGCTACTGAACCGTGAGTGGGGGCCCCATTACTGACAATCAAAGTCTCTATCGGTAAGCACATGCACAAGAAAACCTTTTTCCTAAAGGAGAGATTGAGTTGGAGAGGCAGGATGTTTCCTTTTCTACATTATCCTGCTCCAGATGGTCCAGATGTGCCTAAATCATGAAGATGGGAAAATATGGAGGGAAAAAGAAGGGTGTGGCATGAATCAAAGCCCAGCCTGAAGTCAGACAAAGGAAGCATGTCTATTTTAGGGAAGGGTGAACTTCCGTCATTAGGAGTTACAGCACATCCATATCGTCACTGCTGTTTCTCATTGGTGTCTTGTCTTTGTTTTCTTACAATCTTCCCATTTCCTGTCTCTCCTTCAAACCTAATATGGTGAGGTAGTGCTTGTGCCACATCAAATGAGGGAATGAATAAAACTTTAATAGTGGCAGGGAATTATTTCATCTGCATCTTATAACAAGGAATTTGTGTCATTACCATGAATGAAATAGGCCACAGGAATGTAGATATGATGATCTGAATCACAAGTCTGTTGACAATGATATCTTAAATATTGATTCCATGACTGCTATACGATGTAATACAGGACCACTGCTGTTTTGAGAGCAAACAGAGAAGCTGAAGTCTGCCAGAGATGGCGAGAAATAGTTGCTCGGTGGTAATTGCCAAATAAACTCATAAATGCAATTTAATTTGAGAAAGGCAGACATGGAATGATTTTCCCATCTGTTCCAGTTGTAAACACATCAGAATTAAAGCAAATTTATGGCTAATGAGCCGTTTCAAGATCTGGGGCGCTTCCAAACACCAGTGATGTCTGCACTGAGAAACAAGAGAAACACTGAGAAACTGTAAAAAAAGTGTTTTAACAACATTGACTAAACGCAGACAATTGCACCTTCAGAAACTCCAATTCCACCTGTTCAATTGCATTCCTGAAATCACGCCAAACCCCTAAAAGTGTCTTGTGTGACTGCACTAGACTTAATGGCTGTCTGATTATTCATGCACTAAATATTTGAAACGAGAGGAAAAACAAGTAGGCGTTTGCACACGAAGAGCAGGAATCTTGCAATGAAATGGATTGTATCATACCATGTTACTAACAAAAAAGTTCTGACCGTTGGCTCAATTAAGGCTGTAAAATGCATCCAAGTTGATTTGAACAGAAGTCTGGAAGTCTAGCTGTGCACCTGGGATATGTATCCTGCTCTCTGGAACTCATTTTTAACGTCAAAGCAAGAACAAAACAATTTTTTTTTTAAAATTTGGAATGGAAAAAAACAACATGGCAACAGGAGCCATACAAGAAAGTCATTCAGTTCATGTTGAGTACAAACTTCTAACAAAAAAAGGAACGTCACCCTTGTTATTAGTAAAAACATGAAGTAGTGAATGCGAGCTGGGCTGACAGAAATACTGCTCTCATACTGCAGATCGCCATGTCCTGCTGGTCTTTATCCTGTTTGTCCAGGGGTTGTTTGTGTTACCTGCTACAGTATAATACTGCAGGAACTGATTTAAAGATATAGAGTCAGTGATCGGTTACAAAATCAACCACCTTTGTGCTGTAAATCACAGGGCAGTAAACTGCATGACACTTGTACTCCTACTGTAATGTGATTCAACTGTCAGAATCCCGGAGAGAAAAATGTGGCCTTCAAACTCTTTAATGGTTTTAAATAACTGTTGTGTCACGGTCTACCTCTGCTGATGGCCTGTGTCTCTTCTGTAAAGTCGAGAGCTGGAAACGGAGAATGTTTTGTATAAATCTACCACAGACATCTCACACGGCAGGACAGAAAGGGATGTGATGGGAAAAGTATGGGGCTATTTCACAGGCACACACTATGTGGTCCGTTATAAATGTTGACCTGCCTGTGGAGTTTCCCCTGTTCCTGACCGAGCAGCGGTAGCCAGTTATGACTAAAGAAAGCTGGACAAGAAAAGACAGAAGATGAGACAGTACGTGTACTGTTTAAACTCACAATGCTTTGTGTTTTAGTTTATTTGTCATCAATTTAGTGGGAGTTTAAAAGCATGTTTTTAAACAGAGGGTAGAAAAGAAAAGAGAAAGCCCTTGCACCATGACTGACACTGTCCAGGGCTCTTTGTGAAAAACACAAGCCTGTTTTACTGTGGGCAGGAACATGAAAGACATTTTGTTTGATCTTTCAGTTGAATACCTCTCACAACTTCTCCCACTCTTTGCATTTCTAAAAGTTCCCTCTTTTATTTGATATAAGATGTTTGTATCTTTTTATACAAAGGTTTTTTTTACTCTGCTCTAGAACATTCCTGCTGGCTTCTGCAAATAATTCTGTGGGATGGTAGACTGTCCCCGTGGAAAAAAAACAGCTTTAACTAGCCAATGCTGGTTTGAACTGGTCTTCAGCTGGTCTAGCTTGTCTCCTGGCCTATCCAGGCTGCTATTAGAAAGTTTAAATGTTTGGCCAGCTGACCTCCCAGCTTGTCCAGCTGTTGAGGACCTGAAAACCTGCTAACAAACAAGACAAGCCAATGCAGGGCAGGACCAGCAAATTATCTTAGGCTAGTTTAAGATGTTTTTTTCAGCTTGGATGTACATCCGCATCAGTAAGACTCTGTATCCTGGGGGAAGATCAGAATGAAGACCTGACAGTTCTTAACAGAGATGCTCATTGCTGAAATATAGTTTACATACCACAATGGCAGGCAAAAATTTACTACATATGTGGCCTATTTGTGCAAATGTATTTTTCCCCTTACTGTATTCTCTGGAAACACTTCTGAGAACCCTGAGAGTTTTACGAGCTTGTGTCGGTCAGAGGAATGTGACCTGTAGCATCTTGAGAGTTGGAGAGGAGCTTATTTTTTTTATGTTATTGGGTCTGGCCTCCACTGTACATATGTGTGTGTGTGTGCGTGCAAATATATATATTTATTTACACACATATACACACTTCCCAGTCCCAGTGTATAAAACACCTGTCACTCTAGATGAGCATCAGACCATCACAATGTCGCACCACCCAATGGATGCACTTGTTGACATAAACTGAACTGGGAAATGAGAGTAATTACGAAGTACTTGCATAAGTCATCAAGTCAGGTAGCACTGTGGAACTACTACTTACAAATGCTCACAAAAACAGAACCATACAAGTATGAAGGACGACCACACGCAAACATGCACACAAACACAAATCTTTAAATCTTAAACATAAATCTTTAAACCTCTACAGCATAAAAACCTCCTATGAAGCCAATTTGTGGTATTTTTAAATATGACAAATCAGCTAACTAAGATGTAATGCATTTAAAACTTTCCAAAGACTATGCAATCAAGACATTGGTTACAAATTTATTAGCTTTAGCTTGGCTCTTCTCTAACACTAATGGTTTAATGACACGCACCCTTAGCACTTGTGGTGGCAGCTTCTGTTTTATACCTAGTGACGGCCACATTTGGTTTCCACTTCATCTCAAGCAGGAGCTGTAATATAATGAGGCTGTAAATGTACCAGTATTACTAAACGCAGACACCACACACCTAATTAAAGTCAAATCAAGCATTCCAGTATGTTAAAAACAGCTCTGTCTTACAAACCCTCTGTCCTTTTACTTACATATTCCTCCCTCTGTGCTCATCTATTTTCTCTTCGCCTGTGAAACCGGGCTCAGCAAAAACTGGAGCTCCTATTGCTGAGGAGAAACAATTGATAAGGCTGAAGATAAAATGCCTGAGACACGTTTCCACCCAAATAAAGACTCCAGCCAAAAGTGATCCTCTCAGGGAAGAGATGAATGATGGCTATTTTGCAACGTCGGGTGGAGGCAGACTGCCCTAGAATGTGCAGACCAGTCACTATTAATGAGATTACAATCACCATTATTCACTTCAACAGGGCCTGGGAAGACTGTGTATTACTTAATGCTTAATGATTTCCGTTGTATGGTCTGATTTTGCCCTGGATGACTGGACCATTCCAGTGTAATCCAAGTGAAGGTCTAAGCAATTGGAAGCTAGTAATAGTATGTTCAGGTAATAATGGTTGTTACCGGTTAGTTTGTTGCCTAATCCAATTGGTGGACTAACTATTTACCAGCAAAATATGTTGCTTAACTAGCAAAAACATTCTGGCAAAAATTTTGACTAAATTTTGACTAATCTCACCTGTTGGGCTAGTTGAAAAGCCTGGTTGGGGCAATATATGCCATCATCCTTAAAAAAAACAGATGTTGACGACAGTCTTCTAAATATGTATATGGGGTAAAATCTTATGAAAACATCTACATCACTTATGAAAACATCTACATCTTTAAATACAACTTGCTACTCATAAAAAATTAAAAATGCTTCTCATCTTAGCCTCCTAACTTGTAAGATACTCCAAGAAACCACCCTAAATTTAAACCAGCCTAAGATGTTTTGCTTGATCAAACTGGTTCTCAGCTGGTTTTGCAGGTGACCAAAAACCATTCTAAAACTAGCCAACAAGCAACCTTACCAGGCTGGGAGACCAGCTAAGACCATCAAACTAGCTCAGTGTGGTCTGTGCTGTTGTTGTCAGTCAGCACAGCATGTTAGATATGGTGAATATTGCTTTTGTGATGCATTACATTTCTCAAAGTCTATTGTGTTTGTTCATTAAGGTGTGAAAATGACCCACATACTCTCTCCTGCAGCTCTCTGGTTTGAGAACATAGATTTGGACCACATATAGGCTGGGAAAAGAGATGAGAAAGAGAAATAGTTGAGAAGAGGTCAGTTCTGCTAGAACAATCATCTTGTTTTTGAAGTCTGCCATTTAATGGAAATCTTTGGAACTTGCCAAATGACACGCCAGAATCTTGGTATGAACTTTGGTACAGACGTTCTCTTACTCACACTTGTCCTTTTTTCTTTTGATTGAACACTTTATTTACAAGGTTGCTTTGTAAGGAGTGGCTATTAGTTTTAGAGGTGTAACAAAGGAGAAACTCCATTAAAATTCCTTTCACACATTCCCTCCTTCTTTGTCTCTTTTCATTCAGTCCATTTTCTCTATCTGCGGACCAGTACTGGGGTCACTGTCAAGCTCTTACCCTAACAGTAGGAGCCTACAGAGATGAATACGTCTGGGAATTCTGTTGTCGACACCATATCAAGCGCTTTGCTTTGTGTCTTTGATTATTGAACCATAAACAGATGTAAATACAATAGCCTATGCTGTTGTAAGTACAATGTTGATGTCATTACACAAGTCATACTGTATCGCCATGTACTTTGGAATGTATTCTGGATCACTTTTGCTATGGGGTTGAAGTTCTTGGATTGTGGGGACACAAAACATTGCGCTGCTGGGTTTTCTAGCATGTGTTATTGAACAGTAGCACATTCCTTTAGAAGGCTGGGGTGGGCACTGCTGGGTTATATTAAATAGACAACCCTTTGTTTACCAATGGAGCATAACAACTATAGAAATATCCTTGGTGTGGATTAAAGCACACACGCAAGACCACACAAAATCCCAAACAGTCTCTGGGAGTTTCTGAATTAAACATGTTCTCATTCATCATTTAAACTTTGGCTTACACAGATACAAAACTATTGCATGACAATTTATATGGTTGAGCAAGAAATACAAAAAACATCATACAGAATATCAGAAATATACAGAGGGCTTAAAAAGCATTTGCTGTACAAAAAACAGCAAGACACACTTTCACTGCATGGTCTTACATAATTGTTTGCTGAAGGACTTATTAGAGTGATATTTTATATAAAAATAAAATGTGATATTTGTGATTAAATGCAGTGACATTCTTACATTCTTTTGGTACTGACTAATCTTAACCAACATTTTTTTTTAAAGAAACAATAAGATACAAATTTGAAGATACAAAAAAAATTAAATTAGTGCAATAGTTAACTAGAAGTACCAAAGAGAACCAAAAGTAGAGGAATTCAGCTACAGGCAACGACTGGAATCACACACAGTGCCCGGAATTTAAATGGATTTAAGTTTGGGAAAACACAGGGGTAGATGTGAACGTGGAGCTCCATTGGGTTTAAGGATAATTAATTGGTTAATGTCAACGGTCCAGGCTGCAAATGAGCTCTTCGTGACACAGTAATAAGTTAAGTACATGCAAATTACCCAAACAACTTTCCTTCTAATCATTCATGAGCTGCTGACCAAGTACTCTTTGGTTTGGAAAATATTGTGTTTATTTAGGTTTAGAGAAAGGGGGCTAAAATCAATCCATTCAAGCATTTTAATAAAAAACCTCCACAGGTTCAGCCAGAGAGGAAAAGGTTTGATAAAAACCACTCATTTGACACCAAATATGGCGCAATCTGGTTTTGCACACAAAAATGAAACAAATAAATGAAATGAAACGGCATCTGACAAACCATAAGTTATATAGCAAATCACCCATTCATTTTAAACAAGCATAATGGCAGAATAGACTGTTTAACTTCCCAAAGACCTTAACTTTGAAATGAAACAAGGGTAAAAAAGGTTGTCAGTAGTTCATTTATAATGAATTATAAATCTAAACGTCATGACTGTGCACAGCCGTGTAATATTGCTTTTCCTGTTTTAACAATCTGTGGCCTGAAGATAAAAATATCACATTAAATAACACCAGTCCCCAGTCTCACACTCATGAAACATCTTATGAACTGAAATGGCTCCAATCATGGAGAGTATGATGGTTTAAAATATTTCTTAGAGACTGCCATGTTCTGTCTTTCAAGTAAAGCCAATAGTCAAGTCATGGACAAGGCATTCCAATTCTCTCCATGCAACCACCATTTTGTGGCTTCTGTGGGGTGGCAAAGGAATGCCGTTTTAATCCTGTTGGATTCATGCCTCTTTTCTGGACAAGACAAGGGTTCTTTGGTCCTCTTGTCTGGCTTTGTAGATTTTTGCAGACTGGGCATGTATCCATAGATGCCCTGGAGCTCAGCAAACTTACTATTGAGATCCAGACTAAGGAGCCTTGGTGCTTAGACATAATATATCAAAATAAATCAGACCACTTTGTGTGTGCTAATCCATGGAGCAAATAGATGTCATTGTGACACCTCACCAGGCGATGCCTACAACATAGCGTAACACATTTTGAACACTTTTGAAACAAAGCAATAGATTTCAATGGTTTAATCTTGTGTTTGATCTACTGAAAAGACCTGAATATGGTTGGTTGGTCCCAGTCATGGGATGCTTGTGTGCTTTGTCGCCACCAGACATCTCACCAAGCTTATCATCAGAAAGACAGCAGGTTGACCAGTATCAAACCAAGGTAAACCAGCTTGATTCAGTATAGAAATGTATTCTAGTGTATACTGGTCTCTTCATAAATATGACAGACACAGAGAACATATGTTGTGTTAATGGAGAATTTGTTACCTGCTTAAAATGTGATTAAATCTAAATATGAATAGCAGTGTAGGCTGATTTGTATGGCGTGCAGAGCTAATGGAGCAGATAATTGTCTCTGTCTATCAAGAAATGGGGAAATAATGCAAAAGTAATGTGTTGGAATGCTCAGCTGTACAATATATGCTGTTTCTGGGTTTGGATGAGAATTTGAAGCCATGAATCAAACAGATCACTTCACTTAAAAACCTGTCTGGTCCAGACAAAAATCCTCCATATGGTCCTATTGTCTCTACAAGAAAAATTATTGAAAAAGGAAGAGGAAAAAGATGTTCCTCATGTTGGAATATTAGTGTTCCCTAAGGACAAAAGCAATAAAGACTGCAGGTTTAAGAATGGAGAAAGTATGAACTTTTCACACCCTCCCTTGCAGACTAAATCTTTAAATCTAGGAGACATCCAACATCCAACAACTGACAGGAATTAGACACAAAGGACAGACAAACAAAATAAACAGTCTCTTACTACTGCTTTGCTATCCAAATTCTTTCTGTGTCGGGTGCCATTTGCCGAATCACAGGCTGCCTAATAAGGAGACTGTGGTTTCTATTGGAATGACTTAACTAGTGCTTAAAATGCTGTTTTAATGATTTGTGTGAGAGTCAAAGTAAGTGAGTGAGTGAGTGAGTGAGAGTGAGAGAAAGAGAGAGAGAGAGAGAGGGGGAGAGAGAGAGAGAGAGAGAGAGAGAGAGAGAAAGAAAGAGAGAGAAAAAGAGAGAGAGAGGGGACTGGTGGTAGATATTTCCATTCTAAATGCCAAAATGACTCTCATCCCCAATATGCCCCCCAAAGATACAGCACCCACAGATAAAAAGAAATTAAAGTGAAAAACTACTGAAAGATTTCCTAAAAATGCAGCAGCCATCCATCCAGACATATTAACACTATTAACATCAATCTGAGTCTGTTATCTGTAATCTGTTACTCTTAAGTGTTTATATGGAGTTATTTCAATCAAACAATATATTCTCAAATACTTGCATTTGTGACTTAGGTTGAATTTGCCTGTGTCTCATTTTGTCTCAGCAGCTGCATTAGTTTGTGTAAATTGTGGGTGGATGACTTAAATTCCAGTATTTTTCAGAAACACACTTTGTTTGGGTTACTGAACCCATGAGAATCCTCTGTTAGAAGAACATGTTAATAAATTATTTATCAGTAGGGTCATAAGAGAATACAAGACAGACAATAAAATTGCAGAATAACATTTACAGTCCACTTGAATATTACTTTTTTGCATCAGTATTTCAAATAAAGGACAGCAAAGGTTCTGTTACGTCTGATGAGAATCAAAGCAATCTAGTCAGTTGGACATCAGTGGTAAAGCTCTGCTTCTTTTTCAGTTAAAAGTTTAAATGAGACTTTGTAAATGAGAGGAAATAGATTTCAAAAAGAGTATTTTAGCCCTGTCACATAATCACCATGTCTGCAGTCCTGTTCTTCATAGATAATAATGAAACATAGCCAGAAATAGGTAGGCACCCAAACATCTCACCCATTTGTGCTTGATAAGCATTTAATTTCAAAACCATGATCATTTATGGGGTGTTGGACTTCCCTTTGCTGGCACAACAGCTTAGACTTATCTCTGAAAGATGAGATGAGATGTTGGAGCATACACGCTGGGCTTTGCTTCTATTTAGATACAAGAACTTCAGTGAGGTTAGGCACTTATGTTGGGTGATGTGGCCTGGCTCAGAGTCAGCATTGGCCTTCCAGCTAGTGTGATTAAAGCTCTACAGATGATCCAGAATACAGCAGAACGTCTGAGGACCCACATCACTTAGCCTCACTCCACTGGCTCGCTATAGCTGCCCACATTAAATTCAAGTTTCTGACACTCAAGTTAAGGACTGCTAATGCCCCAACGGGTCCCTCCTGTCCTCTGAGATTAGTGGGTAGCATTACAACAAGGTACAGACTGACTTAATTGAACCTTACTTCTCTTCAGCTTCTGATGAGACCGTTATCCCAGCTAACGTTCTCAGAACAATGTCTAATGTTCTTTAAAAGTTCTCTAAAAGCGTTTGTGCAGTAACATTATCAGAACTTTTTTAATGTTACACACACACACACACACACACACACACGTTTTTGTTACTTAATGTAAACATTAGGGAAATGTTCTTACAACCTAAAATTGTTAGGTGCAACAGCCTTTAGGGCTGCTGAATGCTAAATGTAAAAATATATGCCGATGGTAAATGTAAAATGCATGTCATTTAGGGACATCACTGCAGAACCAATGAAATAATTTCATTACTCATACTCATCTGGGTTCCATAAATACAAAGAAAGATTTATGCAATTACGCACTGGCATGATGTGACCAATGCAGCATTTGCAAACAGTACCGTTCCTAATTCAATTACAGTTAAACCCACCAACGTTTAAGCTGCCAAGTCTGTTGCCCAAGCATATGTACATTCTGAATAAACCTGCAAAGCATGATGGGATGCAGGAAGTTTGTTCGGTTGCATAAGGAATGCCACACAATGCCCTCCAGATTGAATATCCTCTTATTTGGTCTCAGCTAAATGTAAACGGATTAGCCATTGCTTTTTGCACTCAAACACATGCTCAAGACCCACTGTGAAAACAAGAACTCAATTTCATTTCAAAACTAACAGTTGAGCTACAGAAACTACAGGAACACAGTTTTGCAGGGGTCAAGCCTTGTAATGTTTTTACTGGGTGATCAGCACAGTGACACCCACAGGGATTCTCTTCAATACCAATGAGTATATGCAGGCAGGGATCACATTCACAGAAAGTTGGGTTCAACTGTGCTTTCAAACAAGGTTAATAGTTCAATTCTTTTTAGTTATGCCAGGAAAATAAATCTCTGACAGGGATATTGTAATGTTTGGACCAAAGGAAATCATGCATTGTACTTAGAGCTGGGTCATCTTCAAAAAGGTCAGTATTCAAGTGAGAGGATCGTACTGTAAGCACCTACTTTGGACAAACTATGTTTCAGTGTTGGATAACACGAACAGCTTGGTCTTTGTCTTTTCATAGGTTTGTATTACTGGCTGCTTTGAACTGAAGACTCCCCTCGTCATCAGCTGAACAGGGTTATAATGATGACATCTGGATGTCAGGATTAGTTACCCAACCTAATTGCCAGGGAAAGAGACACCCAATGCAAAACAAATGGCCACCCTGTGCACTCAACTACATATCACAAGAGGGTTCACAGAAATTGAGATTGTACTTAATCATTTAATTATAAAAGTTATAGAGGATAAATTATTTTAGATGTGTTAAATTAGACCTGCATGACTACATAATTTAATTTTTTATTACCTAAATGATGATGATGATGATAATGCTTGATACATGCATAATACAAAATACAATTTATTTTAGCTTAGAAGAAAAAGTATTCAAACATGTAAAATATGGGAAACCCTTGGCATTGCAAACTCAGTGGATAAGCCAAGGATGACCTTCATCTTAGCAGGCACAAGTTAGCAGATTTTCCAGACATACAGTATGGCTCAGATTGGAAAGTTCAGAAGAAATCCTCATGTTGTAATTATTTGGACCTGGCAGATTCACTTTTCACAAACACTTAAAATGAAACATGAGGGATGAACCCTGTAATCAAGCAAACATTTTTGTGTAGTGTGAATCAGACTTTGATCAAACAAGCTTCTAAGAAGGATGTGAGTATTGCATGTGGATGAGGATGGGGAATCCCATAGAGAAACAAACTCAAATCCTTTCTACTTTTTCAGGATCTTGGTCCAGCGTAATGTGAGATACAGTGTACTTCTTACGTGAAGGAATAAGAGAGATTTAGACAAACAGCACACTGACCTTGATTGCACAACCGTTGCAAGGCATGGGACATTTTGAGACGAGACAAACAAATTGTAGGAAACAAAGTTTGCAGGTGGGACAACCTCCCTAATCAAGCAAAAATCTCCAGCTAGAGGCGAAACAAGCGAGACTGTATGTTTCTGTTGAAACGTTTTAAAACCTCCTGCAGATCAAAGAACTCAGAGCTGCTCCAGCAAAATTAATGCACAGGCAGAAAGCCACCTGATGATGAATATTACAGTGTCTCATAACACATGGGAAAGTTCTTTGCTTTTTATTTCAGAATATTGACCATAGGACAGGAAATGGCAGGGATCTGCTCTTGGATCAGGTAAGACGGAGTTGCTTATTGGCTCATCAGAATTCACAAAAGGTTTGAATTAGTGTTTTTACGTAAAATGCTGAAGATAAAAAGATGTCGTCTGCAAATGATCTTGGGAAAGTCTGGAGATAAGATGATGAACATTGTGATCAACTTTATTTAACGTCAGCATGTTCCATATTTTCCTGCTATTTTAACAAGTGGTAGCAAATGCAAAAGGTCAAACTGTGTGTATCAGGAGCCAGTACTCCATGCTAACATGAATCTCATCCTTGCTGTGGTTACAGCAGAACACAAACGCTCTGTTGTGTTTGGGAGCTGGATGGTGCACGGTCCATTTGAGAGCTCTCATCTTTGGCCAACTTGACAAACTCCTCCCTCAGTCTGTCAAACCAAACTGCCTGGAGATGCAGAGGTTTACTGGGCACCGAGTTAAAGGATGAGGGAGCTGGGGAAAATGGGGGATTTAAATGATGATTGTCAGCATTTTGGATGCTTATGAAAGTGGAGCTTCCAGAACAGGAAGTGATAGGATAACATGAAGTGACACTGAGAAACTGAGTGATGACTCAAACCATCTACTGTAAGTGCATGAATGAGTCAAGCTCAGATGGCTGAAAAGCTCTACGGTAACAGTAGCAGTGTTTTGCAGAGTGCAAATCAACTTCATAACAAACAAATGCCAGTCTAATCTCAAACATACAACAACAACAAAACCGTCAACTTATTATTATATTTTGCTCACTTCTGAAACACGTTTCTGTACCTCAAGAGATGACAATGCTAACAGTTCCAAGGTTTAATTCCCAGGGAACAGTGAAATTTATATCTTAAAGTAATTTTGTGTAAGTGAATTTAGAAAACAAGCTGAGATGCTAAGTAGCTGATTATGTGGAATGGGCAGGTCTATAAATGCTGATGCCACACCCACTTTGTCTTTGCTGACTATGTCACAATGCTGACAGATTTTGGAGCGATTTCTAAATAAGTAGGTGATAAACATGGACAATGTTTCCTCTAAGCTGCTTGGGGAGCTGCATTTTATCACAGACAGACAGACTATTGGGCCAGCAAAGTCAAACCCATAAAACATTTTTTGTGAAGTGAAACATGCATGTATCTTCACACAAAAACGACCAGGGGCTTGGGACAATACATCAGAAGCATGAGACCCCCATCTCAATGGTCATGCATTATTCTGCATCTGTAACTACCTCTACCTGTTACTGAAATAACAGTAATGTACAGTTTTTGTAGTAAAATATATATTTGTAAAATACAGTTACCTACAAATGACCATATATATACACTGTACAGTATGTACTGTATCTGCTGAAGGACACAGCCAACAGAACTTTTGCTCAGCATGAACAATAGTTAGTGTGTTTGTGGAGTTATCCAATAATGTCCAACCTGTGCTGTTTAAAGGTATCCTTGACAGTTACTTAAATATCTCCTGATGTTCTGATTAGGACCAGAGAGAGAGAGGGAGTCTGAAAAGAGCAAAATAACTTCCTATTCTATCTTATTTAATAGACAGAATAACTTAACCTGTTTGCATATATACAACCTTAACACAATCACCTTGACAGAGCCACAAAATATTTCCCAGTAGAGGCAGAGGGGTGATGGGAAATGTATTTTTGGAACAGACACATTGAAGAGCTCAAGAGTAACAGCTGAGCTGTTGTCAGTACTGCTCCCAATTCCCCAAAGACGCTGGATAAAACCTGGGAACACATGTAAAGAAATATTATACAGGACGTAAGCTGGAGAGAAAAAAAAAAAAACCAAAGCCTTATTCCCCACTTTGTTGTTGCACACCATCCATCAGCCTTTCCTATAATGTGAGACAAGAGGGTAGAAATCACAGCCTGAGAAGACCAAGATGAAGTTATAATTAGGGTTTTATGTTGAGGATTTGACACAGGGTGGTACTGATACCATTCTGCAGTCTCCATTCTCTAGTCCAGATGCTAGACTGGAGACTAATGAGAAAGTCTGTTAAATCAAATAGCATACGATTAAAAAAAGAAATAATAAAAACAAGTCCCTCTAAACCAAACACATTACGAATCAAATGGGTTCTGCTGTGCAGGTAAAACTAAACCAAACAAGCCCATAAGTGGCTCCATCTGGAGTTCAGGTTTTATTTTGATATTCTGTCGTCGGCTTCAATGTTTTCCACAGTTTCCTTGGAAAAGCAGCGCAAGATTCGAGAACATCTTGCACACAAATAAAGATTTTATTATGCGAAACACAAAGCAAAGATATACTCTTCTGGCTCCTAAATTCAAACACGAAAAACTTCAGTTCTTCAGAGGATTCTAAATGTCTTGTTTGGTTAAACCAAGGCGTCTCTTGTTCCGATGCTGCAATCTTTTATTTCCCTCCAAGATATTGTTGAGTGTTAAATTCACACTGTATTATTGTGTTAAGTGTTCTGTGAAACCATTGGAGTCTTTCCCTTTTCATATACAATGTTTTCTTCATACCTACTCTTGCACAAATAATATTTTGAATCAGAATTTGACTCAAAGCATTCTTGTTTTTACTATGCCAAACCATGCATTACTGTTTCATCACAGACATCAGCCAGAGCAAATAAACTGTAGTAAAGTGTAATGATTCATCTGATGGAAAACAAATGAGATCTTCCTAATATTTCAGTTGTTTCTTTTAGACAGTAATGAGATTAAATGAAAGGAAAATGGATAATATTGCTAAAGTTTTCTGCTTCTCATATGTTTCTCCTGAAACAAACACTCATCTTACATGTGTCTCCTCTAGAGTTTTAACAATGTCCTAAACTGTGCTCAGATTTACCAACATACCCAAGTCTGCAACCAAACATCACAGATTGTTATATGAACTCAAACATTTCTCATTCAATTCTTAAAGAACAACCTGTGTTATCCACATTCATTTTATGGCTCTATACCCAACTAACAGGGAACATTCTCAGAACATTGGCTAACATTCTCTAAATGTTCTCTCAAAGTTATCAAAAACATTGTTGCTGTAACGTTTGTAGAAG
>JAZGTK010005234.1:0-22852 GCA_036877625.1 Ambastaia sidthimunki
GCAGATTCGTACATATCCCCTTCCACTTTCCGTGCGTATGCTACTAGGTTCTCCATACGACGGTCCTTTAGGGCAGCGGGGTCCGGCGTGGGGAAAATGGCCTGAACCCTAAACAAACAGGAAGAGATCAAAATGTATTTAATCAAAAGTTTCTGAGGTACAGTATAACAAAGACAAATCAACCAACCCCCGTGAGACATGAAACTTAATCATTACCAACCCAGATCTTTAACCACTAGGCTACACCACCCCCTCAACACAAGAGTAAATGAGCAGTTATTACTAACAGCTTGTGTACAAGGTGGTTGCGGAGGTCCTGGGTGACGTGCTCATGCCAGGCCTTTCTCACACCGGTGGCTGACAGAGGGGCCGCGGTGGGCAGGTTACTCATGTTGCCGATCGCAGTGACGTCTGACATCAGCTGACTGTGGGAGGGAAAACAGACTTGGTTTACAATCACTGGAGAAACATCAATTCAAGACGATTAAAATCCAGCGGTGTATGTGCGTGTCCGTACTTGTTAGCGTTAAGGGTGGACTGCATGGTGCCGTCCGGAAGCAGCTTCGCCTGTTCTGATGTCGGCACACCCATTGCACCCCCACTGAGGTTCATTTGACTACCACCTGGACAAAAGAGAACAACACTAAATTCATGTGTGTTCCTATGTGTGTATGTAAGGTGGTAAAGACAACATGAAATAATACAACAAAACATTTAACATGACAATAATGTGGAGTGAGGCCTCATCCATCAGGATTTAAATGTTGTATTTGTATTTATGTGAATGAAAACATTGTGGTGGCCATACATTTGCACAACATGAACATCTAAACGCCACAAATTCCTGGAATATTTCTACAGTTAAACGACCAGGCAGGTTTACCGAGTGCATTGAGTGGCCTCATCTGCTGCTGGTGCTGGGTCTGCGGCGTCTGCGCAGTCAGCTGCCCGGGCCCCTGCGAGGGAGACTGAGCTTGCGTGGGGGTCTGGTTGCTGTAGGGGAGGCCGAGGGCGGCGTATGCCCGCTGCATGGAGCTGGGGTCGATGGGTGTGGAGCTGTTTAGAGCGGGTGTAGTCTGCTGCCCCGTGCCGACTGACCCGACAGAGGTCTGCAGACCGGCATTGGGTGAACTCAGCATAGCTGTAACACACGTTACACATGTAGTTAACCTAAAAAGCCTAGCATCATTTATTGCTAAAGTATTACATTTTGGTAATTAGCTAGTACCACACGGTTGTGCTACAGACACGGATATCTTCAAATCATGTTTTGCTTAGATGATAAAATGTAAAAAAATAAACACCATTCAAACATCTATTGAAGGACAAACCTAAGTGGTAATGTTCTCCTCTGATTTGGTCAGGTAGCAACCACCTAGCAACGCCCTAGCAACACCCAAAACACCATCAACACAGCAATTCCCCAAAAACCAACCCTGAAAATTTCAGCCATGCGCTAAAAAACATTTATAAGTGCATATCAACCCACATCTATTTAAACCATTCTTCACTGCATGGGCTATCAACCATAATTCAGCCAAAATGGTACACAGTCAAAATTAATTAAGTTGTGCAATGCGTTCTAACCCTTCTGAAAGGACATCTGCATGTTTTAAACAAGACTTGTTACATGCATGAGACCTCACGTCTGATTCCACTTAAACACAGAGCAAACGCTTGGCACAATCCGTCCATCAAAACAGAGGACGCAGATAATCCAAACATTTCAAAACCTGCCAAAACAGCCCTTCAAAAGAAATGCAGAAAAAAATCTTTTTCACAACAACATGGACTTAAAAGAACGGGTTCAGTACACAGGAAGAGGAGCGGGGGAGGGTGGGGGTCTCCGAGACGCCATTTGCATGAGGATGAAATATAGCGGTGGCGACTCTCCAACATGTAAATCCCACAGCGCAAAAACAAACACTTTAGCTGCCTCACACTTTCAGAGTCATGATGAGAGACGCTTGGCAGTGGCTGAGAAAGAGAGACAAAGAGAAAGACAGAGCGAGATAGAGAGAAATAGGGAGGCAGTTTGCAGGTTTACTGGAGCTGTAACAGTGTGAGATTTTAATGAGTCACTGCTCAGCCAGCCAATGGGACGGCATGAGTCCTCTCATCTTCTGAGCCCCTCCCCTCTCAGCAATACTACTCTGCTACACAAACATACAAGGGCCGCGCGTAGCTGCGAACGTTTACGAGCGATGATGTCGCAGTTCTGTACAGGTGAGCATTCGGTATGCCAATGTCTTTCGTGTAACTACACACCTAAAGGAAAAACTATCCAATAGAAATATTGCATTAAAAATAAGAAAGTCTAAACACACTTAACTGAATTTATGTTCCTTGTAATCGTAAAACATTTAAAATTTAAGGCTTATGATTGAATCATTTAAATTAGATTTGTAAAACGTTACCTTACTGCGTTACTTCTAAAACAAGTTGCCAAAAATATTGCGACTTTTATCGCATTATATGCAACCATTACAATGGGGCTCTGACAGTCCTGATACAATAGTGAGGCAAGCAGGAGGTGGAGGGTGACTGATGGAGGAGAAACTCACGCTGTTGGTTGCGCTTGTCGCTGGCGTTCTTCAGCGGGAGGCAGACGGGACAGTCGTGCCTCGTGCAGTTCTTCCAGTGAGAGATGATCTGCCTCGATGATGCGCAGTGAGCCACTGTAGAGAGACAGAGAGATGACACCCCTTAAAATATACCAGTGCTACCAGAGAACAGTAATGTTTGTACTAATGCAATACTTCTAGAGTATTTGTGGAGGAAAGTTGATTTTTATAGAGCTGTACATAATCACACACCTGCTAAAAGATATTTCACTAAACCCGAGGTACAATGTCCTAAAGTCATAGGAACTTTTTAATAAACAGCTATTTGAAGCACGATTTTCAACCAATATTTCTCCATAGTTAGGACCATCCAGTGCACCACAATGAAAACAAATCAAATAAGGTTCAAAATATCACACATTTTAAACAAAATTAGGTGCAAATATTCAGATTAATATTATAATGAACATGTCTACACTAAGAGCTGGGCAACACTGCGCTGCATCACAATAGACTGATGTCATCTACGCTAGGACCTTGGAATGCTCACTAACCAATCAGCTGTGAGCGAGGTTACACCTGAACCATTTCATGAGTGACTGTATATTCGAATCTAAAAATGACTAAATTCTTTTAGCCTTTGTACAGCAGTTAGTTCCACTTCTCAAATCTGATTGGACGAGGGGTGTTCCGATATGCTTACAGAACAAAAACATCTCAGACAAACAGTAAAAACATCTCTCACTGAATCATATTGCTTAGTCACGTTGCACCTGGGTGGACAAGGTTCTGCCAAGAGTTCTTTCAAGACATTAAGCATGGTTTCCAAGATGCACTTTCTAGCTGAAACGAGAGTCTGAGGCTTTATAAATGACCATCCAGGCTTCACAGATGTCTAACTTTCATGGCTTTCCCCAGGAGTCTGAGAAAGAGAGATATGGGGGTGTCACAGTGGGCAGGAAACGATAGGAAATGACCTGGCACCAGAGAGGTCATGCTTGGCACCGTGCTTGTGTTTGAGTTGAAATGAAGCCCTGTGCTCCGGGTCCAACAACAACTACAGTGCTGAGAACGAAGCAGTCGGGCTGAATCAGGCTGCCGCAAGCCACCTTTTCTTTGCCAACTCTTTATTATTGCATTATACCAAAAAGTGAGTTTTTTTTATTTTAAATAGGCTGTTATATTAGAGACGCCACACGGCTGTCGGTATGGAAATTCCCAGTGTGTGCATTGAATCAACCTAATGAGCAACAAAAACTTAGAAAGCTGACAAACTGGGTTGGGACTTGTAAGGGTTTGAAGTATGAGACACAGTAACACTTCTAGCATCTTAAGGCAGCACTCTAGCTGTAACAAATCTTTATAGGTGACTAATTCAAAACACTCTGTATGGGCACAAACTCCAACAACCAATCATGCACACCCAGAACTCTGCCTACCAAAAATACACACCATCATGTCCACTAGCACCAACACATTGTTTAGAATAGACTTTGGAGAGACCAAGTTGGTTGCAAAAAAAGTCACAGATGCACAAATCGCAAAGCATCTGTCTGGCACCCGCTACATCTTTGGCAGTAGGCACTTGATGCAGACTCACCTTGGCAGGATTTGCCGGCTTGGCAGTGTGTCATGTGGTTAAGGACGTTCTTCATGGTCCTGCAGTGGGGCAGAGCGCAAGCTCTCACCTCGCCGTTGGCCTGCTCGCGCCGCTGGCACTTGTGGGCGTGGAGCAGCAGTACCAGCTGCTGCTGGATCAGCTTGCGCTTCTCCGGGTCGGCCGTGGGGCCGGCGGACACGCCCTGACCTGCTACCATTCCCACCGGCACCTGCTGCTGCTGGGGCTACAGGGTAAGAGAAAGAACAAGTGGTTACAGCATTACACCCTGTGGGTCACACCAGCTCAGGAAATAGAAAATGAAGGTATACAACAGGAAACTCACCATGTTTGGCACGCTGGTGACTGTCGCTCCCTTCAGGTCAGTGGGGAAAGGCGGCAAGCTGTTAGGCAAGGTGCTTTTATTTTGTAGCTGAGCATTAACGCCGGGAGAGCCCATTTGCTGCCCTCCACCCTGGTACTGACCAAACGGACTATTGCCACCTGCCATACCCATCTGTAACACCAGAGAGACATCAATAATCTGTTGGCCAGATGTTCGTTTCAAAGGTTAAATGTTCCTGCAACTACAACTTGGGAGTATGGCAACATATTACATGGCTGATTAATCAACCAATTTGGCTTGACTAACAGATCTGTTGAACAATATCAAGACTTTGTTTCCTTATTAATTTTATTTTTGGGGTTTTGGCCTTCTATTAATTATAAGAGAAGAGTGTCAGGAAATTTTACGGAAGTGTGTCAAGCACTTTACACCTCGTAATGTAATTTTTTTTAAATGAAATGTTGCCAATCGATACAAATAAATTTTAAACCAAGACAGCAAAATGTTCAGAATAAAAAAATAAAACCCCAGAGATTTATCATTTTAATGATTCAATTTTTAAATGAGCCTCTAAAATAAAGTTTCCTTTCATTAAAAAGTTAATTCATATTTTAAAATATTAATATGCAAAGTCATCAGCAGTAATTCTACTATGGTAAAATTCTGTGAATGGTTCACTGCCTGTCTATCTAGAGGTGATGAAACATCATTCTTTCATGAATCTTATCACAAAACCTCATAAATGCATCACTTTGATGTCTCATACAGATATCACTGCAGAAGACTCAGAAACAGAATTCATCATCTGCCAGCAGTTTTAATCTAAAATTACACTTATCAAGCAAAACTTCTATAACTAAATCATATACACACATACCTTATTTTACAGTGTCTGTGTATGCGTCAAGATTTTAGGACCTTTTGCAACTTCAAAATTAAGTTGGTATGATGCATTTACAGCAATTTGAGGCAACAAACTACATTTCCCATAATTCTCCATGTCAGCACAAGATTAACAACATACATAAAGCCTTAGATTTCCCACAGATATCATGCCCAACCAAAACGCTTCCCATTTTTGCCAGAAAAAGTATGAATGAAATTTTAAAAACCCACAAAGAACTATACAAACCAGCCCTAACGTCAAAGTATTACTATTATTATTTTTACTGTACTTGAAGTTAAAAAATAATTTAATAACAAGCAATAACATTTAAAAAAGGACTCGCATTTCTTCATAAATTCTACTTTAGCCCCAGGTAACTATTCCAAAAACGTGCACCTAAATGACTTTTTGTAACACACCGATGCAACAAGCAGAAGCACAAGGTCCATTCTAGAAAACCAACATTTCACATCATTGCCCACATCATGATACATGTGTATCAGCTCAGCAGCTTGAATGAATGTCCTGTCTTGGTCTCTGAGTTTGTCTGTCAGACAAACACACCCCTCCCCTCCCCGCCGTGTGGAGTCCAGCAGCACGCCAGACACCCGCTCCTCTGTTGACATCGCTCCAGCAGACGGTATAAAAGAGGCTGAGTGCCCCACACACCAGCAACCCCCCCTCGTCCCTCGCTCGTCCTTCTCTGCTCATTCATTCATACACAGCAGCGCACCTCTCGCACGTCCCTGTGTGCTTACTCATCCAAACACACATTATCTCTCACCCGCTCTCTCTCTTTCGGAGCTGCCAGGATTCTCCTTGTCTGCAGATCTGTGGTCGTCCCCAGGATTTCCTCACTCTGAACCACACTAGCACATTTTGCCCTGAGGTTTCAGCCTTTTTTGCTTCACTAATGTTCATAAATTTTCAGGTGACCCCACTCATATAACAGAATTAAGCAATACACCTTAGAATAACCTTAGATTCTGAGGTTACGAATTTCAGTATTTTCCCTTTAAAGTAAAATGGATTTGGCCTCAAAAAGCACCTTTTTAGAATCCATTTCTATTGCTAGTCTCAAAAGAGAGTATTAATTGTACTACTACCACTTTCAAAACTGCTACTAATAATAATATTGCAGAAGCCACACTGTCTTTACACCTAAAAGAAAGAAGAAAAAATGGTCTTCATTAGATGTTCATCATCTCGAGGTGAAAAACGTGTGTGGCTTCTTGTGTGCTGAGTGATGAGCACTGGTTAACCCAAACAGATACAGACAGTGAGAGAGCTGTATCTCCAAGAGCCATTCTAAAGTCTCTTCTGTGGTGAGAACGTTTAAAAGTCTGCTTGACACTGAGAGGCCTGAATTGTTTCCTGGTGGTATTCTGTGAAACCACAGGCTGAAAAATGTTCCCTCAAGCCTGATACTACAGCACAAACAACATCATGAACCACCACCTTCAGACTAGTTACATGACTAGTTGCAATTAACTATAATTTGTCACCAACTAGCAACAAACCTTGTACCATATACAACTGTCCAACACAAACTTGCCTAGAACTAAATGGTCAAATTTGAATCGACTTGTAAATAAGAGCTTTAAAAAACAAGAGCTTATCTTCAGATGGCCGGTGACTTTATCAGGATTTGTTACAAAAAAATATAGCTCAATTATATAATGTATAGTCTGACTCTTATCAATGTAAATGAATTGATTGATTCAGATTATAGATTTAAGCTTTTAGATGCAGTTTCACTGTAGACTGGCTAGTCTTGCAAACAGCCCTGTTAATGACCTGTAAGGTTTGTCACAACTGTCATAAAAACAAATTTAAATTTACACAAAACTACATTATAAAAACAATCACACCTGGCGACTCTGAAACCAAAGTGCCTCTTTCGGACACCATTAGTCCATCAACACCAGAGCGTTCAAAAACAAGCAATGCCCTGTTCCATCATTACATTTGCCTAGAGCACAGCCGAGATGCCTGTATGTAACACAGCACTTCAGATGGAGGGCTTTTCATTAGCCTCCCCAGCGCAATACTGCGGCTGTCGCTATCGCAAGCCTTCAAACAAAATGGCAGAGTTTAAGAGCGTTCTGGCACGTAACTGTTCTCATACGGCAAGCATTCCAGCCTAATAAAAAACACAAGTGCCTGAATGAGTCATGCGATCAAACAATGAAGCAGCAAACTACGGCTGCAGACAGGGAGCAATAATGCGTCCATGTCGCGCGCTGCATTTACAGATGCAACAGCCTGACGAACGCTACAATATGACATCATATTTTAGAATTGTAACCATCAACATGAAACAATCAAAGCAATCAAATTCTGTACCAGGATATATTTTTAAAGAATATTAAAGGGAACATTTGGCATTAAATAGCGCAGAACTGACTGTATCCATGTGAATTTAAATGGATTGTGATTTCTACACTGTATGCTAACGGGATATGAAAAGTTATTATTTTCAGCATTTTGACTGTCCACATTGGAAGCAAAAACGCATTAGAATCACAGCTAATCAGTTAAGTTAAATGTAAAACAACAAATTTTTGACCAATGAGATTTCATAATGAATGAGGTTACCCAGACAACCCATAAACAGATAGCTAATTTTGTTTGTTTAGGACAAGACTTCTGTTCAGTATGGGAGAGATTTATGTTCACTTTATGGCCTGGTCAGGACACAGTATTGGGCTATAATATTAATGGTTTGTTTGTTTTGCTGAGATCTTTATTGCATTTTGATGAAAGACTAAAAAAGTTCTCTACAGAATAATATGCACCAATAAATCACACACAAGCCCATTTATTAAGCAAATAAGAGTCGATTGAAACCACCTATTTTACCTTGTTCATGTTGCCAGCCTGCTGGGTGTTCATGCCCATTTGCTGCGCCCCTTGTGTGAGAGTCTCTGCCAGGACACTGCCTGCTGCTCCGGTCGCTGCCCCTGTTGCGCCTACTGAAGGTGCCACCTGCATGGCACCCTGGTACTGCATCCCTGCTGCACCACGCCCGCGGCCTACAGACCCAAGAGTTCCATTGATCACCTGACCCTGCTGGGCCCCAGCGTTCTGTCCCATCATGCCGTGGGACTGGGCGCTGTTGAGCATAGCCTGGTTAAATCCTGTGCCAAGTCCCATGCCGGTCGATCCAGCATTACCTCCCTGCGTTCCGGCAGCACCGACCGGTTTCTGTGTTTGAGAGGGGTGGGAGGGGGAGCCCTGGCCTAGGGAACTCTTTCCCAGCCCACCCAGCTGGGCTCCCATGCCCCCAGGCTGCGGACTGGCAGAGTTCAGCCCAGCGTTGAGGCCGGTGCTGCTTCCTGGTCGCAGGAGCTCAGAAAGCTGCTTATGCTTGGCAGCAGCATCAGGTACCATGGAGCCGTGACCACCTGCAGCACCTCCGTTAGAGGGCATGGACATCAGCCCCAGGTCTCCTCCGTTAGGAATCAGCTCATCTGGAAGATCATTCTCCAGGTCATCCCAGGAAAGTGAGCCCAACTCTGAAGAGAGAAAGAGAGATGACATTTTAACTGCATGCAAGGCTTGGATCAGTCATACCCAGTCAACATGACGCATCATTCACAACCCATTTCATTTTCATCCAAAGTATGCATAATATTCACAGATTGCACCATAAATAATTTAATGGAAACAAACACAAAACCGTGACTAATACAAGTTTGTGTATGTTGTACTGTCTTAAACATGTCACTTCTACCAACTAGTGGAAATTTGCCAAAAGACGTTTTTCAGCATTTTAATAGCTAAAAGATCAACACTTAGGTCAACAGAAAACTGGCAGACTATTGGGACTGGCTACAAGCTGTATATTCAGCCATTCCTCTTAAACCTAAACTATTCAGATATCAACAAATAGAAACTTGTCATACAGGGCCGTCACTGAAAGTCACAGAATGAGTAAGTTATACCCAGGATAAAACATCACACGGGAATTTGCATTAATTCAGGTTAGGTGTTATGGTTTCTTCTTATTCCTTTCACATTCTCCGACACCATCAAAATGTTGTTCTGGCAGCTTTGTGGTGTTTGAGAAAACAGAAAACAGCAGAGTGAGAAACAGGGAGGCAGATTTGCGCATCTCACCAGCTTTGTGAGTAGCAGTCTAAGTCAATATGTCTGCGTGAGGCCTGATCTACAACTGGGTCTGCTAATAGCCCTAATGAATCTACCTCATCTATTAAAACCTGTTAATGAGTGTGCTACTGGGAGATGTCTGACAATCTATACAGGCATACACAAACTGAGAGTGTAAGATGTGCTAGAACAGCTGGAGAGGCGTTTTCAATCACCTCCGCGTCAGTGAGACTAGCAGCAGCTGTTAGCGTGTTTCGGAGTGTAAATGTCACTAACGCAGCAGGAGGGATGTGGATGCCACCATTTAACACTAGAAATTAATAGATTTTGTAATGACTTCCTTCAATACATCACTACACTACAAGGACAAAAACCCAACTGGGTTGAGGCCAAAATGTTTATTCAAAGCAAAACTACTTTTTACCACAGTGTAGTATACTCTGTTAGTTCTATTCAACTTTACAAAAAAAACAAAACACTTTGACTCTGTGACATGGTTTGAAACAAAGTTGCATTACCTTTTATTAAAAGGATACTATTAAATACTATTAACCAGAAAAACTGTATGCAGGACAAAGAAAAATAGCAGTGTTCCTGTAGCTCAACTGGAAGAACATCACGCTAGCAGCGCAAAGGTTGTGGGTTCGATTTCCAGGCAACACATTTACTGATAAATTGTATAACTTGAAAGCACTGTTGCAAAGTTGCTTTGTACAAAAGCATCTAATAAATGTACACTGTAGAATACAGTACACCCTCATTCCATTTTAAACGCAGCCATGTTTTGACAGTGCTGAAATCTTGAGATGAAATGGAGCGGCGTTTCCCTAGACAGCGTTGTGCAGTCTATCCCTGGCTCTGTTTGACATGCGGCACGAGTAGTACCGAGGTCGCTCAAGTCCAAGAGTAAACACAGACGCGCACAGCCAGACGCAGCAGGTGCTAAACATGAGGGAGGCAGAAACAGAGAGCATCCCCTTTCCCTCCCCTTTTCATTCTCTCTCACAGGGCGGTCTGCTCCTTAATGACCCACGTCACGAAGCCAGAGTTCTGCACGTGCTCACTTGCGCATTCAGCTGTCGAATCAAACCCAGCGCACCCGCCTCCACCATGCTTGGAGCGGAGCCAAAATGCAAAGCAATGTTTTATTTTGGAAGCGCCTTGGAGTCCAGAGTCCCAACGGGAAGTCGGATAGTACTTTCCATCTTTCTCTCTCTATTCGTTCTGTGGCTCCGGGAAAAACTATAAATAGGTTCTCCACAGCTGTCATTCCCTGCTTCTGAAGGATAGCTGGCTGTCTGAGCTGGGACAGGTGTGGCTTGCCTGGAAATTCATTAGGATACTAAGGACAACCACGGATCTGCATGAACTAAGGCTTCAGAAGTTGGAACACATGTCAGAGTTAAAACAGTTAATACTTTTAAAATGCATCTTAAAAACCCTGCATTCTGCTGCTTAAATGTTAACAGATAACGTATGCAATACATTCTCAGTGTTTTAATGACTCAGGAAGCCACTTTTGAATTTTCTCTTCCAGGTCAACTACTGTTCTGACAGCAACAGTTTGAGAATCTTGCTGATCAAGATGCATTAACAACACCTTCACATTTGGTTTAATGGCACAGACATGAAGGTAACTACTACTAGTATACTAGTACCGCGGTTTGTTACTGCCACAACAACAGAAGAACGTGCATTGTGCATGTTAAAAAATTACACATTTGTAACATGTTAACTGCAATGCAATCTGCATTGGTGCACTTGCATGAAGTTTGTCTCAAGATGATCAGAAGGTGTGAATCAGGTTTCAGGATGTAAAGATATTGTGAATATATCTCTTCAGTTCCTTTTTAGAGTGCTAGATAGAGTGCTTGCACACAGAAGACTGCAAGCACGTGTCGGGCCTGTCTAGTTTAGACTAGCTGCTGATAGACCAAAGAGTGATGGAAGGGGAGACGGGTACAGCTTGGCTCTATGGTGGAAGGTTAACAGGTCATATTTTAAAACTTCCTCATTTCATTCCAGTTCACTGCATTTTTACTTATTCCCTGCTATGATTTGGTTAGAATCTATTGCTTTCTCTGAAAAGTTCACATTACAAGTAAAAGTAATTCAATCACAACCCTGCTTTCACTACACTGACATGCTTTCAATCTTTTTTATTAGCTGACCAAATTTATATCTATCAATTTGACTGTCACTAAGACAGACCAATACATTGGCCAGACCACCCTGATCTCTAGATTTTGGAACTGGCCATTAAAGAACTGGTCAACCACCAATTGGAACTCTGAGGCCCACAAACTGCTGCACAAAGACATTTAATTACAGTATTTGTCAGCTGGACTGTTGATCAAGGTTTAATTAGCAGAAGATGGTCAACAAGTCATCCAACAGACTAGCTAATAAATGTGGCTGACTAGTTATTGGCTGAATTTATGCAAGTTGTCTTAAAGTTAAATGGGTGCTCTTTGCATCTGCATATCGCTAATGTGTTTTTAGATCATTGTCTTAGAACATAACCCAAAGTCATCCTAATTTCACATGGCATTTTGAACACACACTACACCATATCATTCAGACTACCAAGGCACACACTTCCATAGAATTAATTTGACCAAGTCTAAGCAGGTTAGGTTGGTTTTTCGAAAGACTGTTGATGTCATTTGGCACGCCTGGCCTGTGATGTGCTATCACTGTGGAGTTAATCCAGCAGGTCTGCTCTCTCAAACAAAACAGCACTCAATTACCCCACAATGGGGCGGTTTGCCGCCGTGTCAGAATTACTCTAGCGAAAACGTCTTCAGCCCTGGCTTTTGCCCTCACGCTATTGCCGTAGGTGCCTGGCTTAAGTTCCCTGTGCACAATAGTTTGGATGGGCGATGGGATTTAAATGGCTTTCATTTAAAAGACATCAACACACACCAACTCCTGGTCCATCTGTCACCCAGGAAATCTCTCTCACATCTCACTCATCAAGACTTTAGCGGTTCAGAGAAACGACAAGAAACCCATAACACAGAGCCAGACTGGCG
The DNA here is from genome assembly GCA_036877625.1 of Ambastaia sidthimunki. Taxonomy (NCBI): domain Eukaryota; kingdom Metazoa; phylum Chordata; class Actinopteri; order Cypriniformes; family Botiidae; genus Ambastaia; species Ambastaia sidthimunki. The sequence goes on from JAZGTK010005234.1 coordinate 12,542, forward strand.
TGTTGAGCTACAAACGACTTAGCCAAAATAACTGGAGCAAGATTTTCTTGGCAGTTCTGCACATTTGCTGTTTTGTCCAATCAGAACCTGCACATTTTTCAGCTTTTTTATTATGATTATAGGTAATGATTTGCAAATCTGTATTTAATTGGTAATTGCTAAAATAGAGCTGTGGGCACTATAGAGTGGGCAGAATTTTATGATACCAGAAGTTAGAATTCTGCATAAACTCCTGTAGGCATGTGATTTTTTATATAGTTCTGTTCTCGCCCTGCCAACATTTTCAAAAAAATACACTGGATCCAGCCAAGCAATCCTCATTATTAAGCCCTGGAAAATGACTTAAATTGCTGTTAAATTATGCAGCAAAACATTTCCGTTATAGTCCAAACAAAAATGTTATGACGCTTAATTTAACAGCGAGTGATTCTTTTGAAATATATTAACGTAATAAATTTGTTAGAAAACATCTGACATCTCAAAGTTTTGCCAAAATACTCTCTAAGGTATCTAAAAAATATGACCTTCTAAACCAATAAAAATGTTACAATGTGACAAAAAACAGTGAACCTCATTGAAACCTCCTGACCCATATCCCTTTACTATCTTGCATATCAAGCAACAACACTGCCAACAGTAAATTCTCATTGGTCCACAATTTTGCTCCACATAACTGTAAATGAAATGAACCCCAGCAGTATCCTGGGTTTAGTGTGAACAGAACTGGTTGTCACTGTACATTTTACACAAGTGTACATACATGAATCTTACCCAAATCTGCCCTATGTTTTAGCAGCCAGCTTTGCTAAACCAAAAAATGAATTCCATCAACCAAACTGTATTAAGAACACTAGCCATATTTTCTACTCTGCACGCTATCTTAAAATATGCTCACAGCACTGCTGGGTGCATCTCTTGCATGCACGTATGCATGGGCAAAGCGTGCAAAATCCAAATGCACTAAGCAAAGGCATGTGTCGCAACCCTGAGCTGAAGGTGGATCAAAAGGGTTTGCTCTGTCTAACTGGTGGCTTAAATATCGTTCACCTCCGCATTTAAGATCGGTTGTTTGGCTTGTTGGGAATATTAAGGATGTTGCTCTTTCAGCCGACTCCTCCAACAGCTCTCAGGAGCCACGAAGAAAAGCTTTAAGATACAGATCACAAAACAAATACAAAGGTAGTCAAATCACACGTGAATCCATTGAATACTGTAATTTCAGGAACTGGTAAAAACATTATACTGATCTGATACTTGTGTTTTATGTTGCTAGAAAGTTACAACTATGTTAAGGGTAACAAGGACTACATAGAGTATTAAGTAAAAACATGAAATGAGGGCATATATCAGAACATGCAAAAAATATATACATGCACACACACACACACACACATATATATATATATATATATATAGTATATACGCGTATATATATATATACACACACACACACACACACACACACGCTATATATGCTAATATGGATATATTAGCTTTTATATAGGTATAAGTATACAAAAGCTGATGGATGCTAAAATGTATGAGGGGGCCAAACAGCACTAACGTTGTAAATGTGCATGTGCAAAAGCCAGAGAAACAGGTTTCTACACGCTTTTCAGCTATTAAACTGAAAACTGAACATTAAACTGTTTGCAAACAGCGTAGCTGCCTTTATATGTAATTAATCAAATTACACGCCAACATGCCAGTTAGTATAAAGGGGCTGTATAAGCCACATAACTGAATTTATGGCTCAATAACATTTATACAACCTGTACATGCCAACTGACAGCTTTTAACACATTTGAGTGTATATCAGCTAATCATTGCATGCAGGATGCAAATATGTAGTGTGACCACTGAAAGGGTCAAATAGATGAAACTGTGGTTCACAGCAGCTCGTGAGATGAGGTGTCATAAACTGGTTAATGCTTTAAACAAGCACTTTAAAGTAGTCAGTTGATATTATGAGTGAAAGCTTCTCATTTGAACGTGTTCGGTGTGTATATTTAGCAATTGGTTATACATAACTCCATTCAACAAAGCTGTCAGTATCAACGCAATCTGAGAGATCACTGCTTACTAGTTTGGCTTTTCAGCTGGTCATTGCTAGTTGACTAGTGAACATCTAGTCAACTAGTTTTGCACTGATCAGATGAACACTAAATCTTGCATAGGGCTGCATAATATCGTCATATGTTAACCAAAACTTTCACCTTCAGTAACTATCCTGAGACTGCTGACTTATGGATCTATACCTACACAAACATAAACACTGTTGTGTAGGTTTCAGAGGAACAACTTCCCATACGTCCTTATCTATAAGAAGACTGACGCACAGATGCTAATATTTCAAAGCTAATGCTTGACTACCAAACTGATGCAATACGATTTCTCAGTGTACCTATTTCTATTGCTACTTCCTTACGATCTTGTCAACGTCGCTGCATATGCGCAACAAACCTCTTTCCCTTTTGCATGCAACATAAACATTTTGGTTTTAGCTGCAATTTGAGTTGATTTAAAGATCTGAAGTAAATACTACACGAAACTGAAAGCGGCACGTTGACACACGTCCAAGCCCAGAAACTACGACAGATCTCGTGCGAATCGTTCCTGCACACTCCTATCTAACAACCTACTGAGTTTCCTACGAGATCGCAGTTTGGACATCATAGACGACATTGCAGACGACAATCTATAAGACGAAATAACATTAAAACATGCGTATGACGACCAAACATGCTGTCTATGTTCACAGTTTACTATGTTTTGAGATAAGTGAGGAGGTTCAGTAAAAAGCGTTTTAACTTCAACCAGAGAGGCGGGATGAGCAGTTTTTAGGGTCGTTTGACAGCTACGTGGGACACTGTGCATGAATGAGTGTTTGTGAAGAGTTTATTAGAAGATTATTTGGCAGGTTTTGATCGGGCCTGCTGGACTTTACCTGGCGCGTCTTGAGCAGGTGCTGCCAGCTTCGCTCGCTTGGCGTTTGGAGGGCCAACATCGAGCACATTTTCAGCCATCGCGATGATCCGACACCCGCTTCTGGCCGAATATTTCGGAGGAGAAAATGAAAGCGAAGGATCCTTTCGTCAAAAAAAAACAGATGTTACCTTACTTTTGAACGACGTGGGGAGTGTGGAGCGGCTCGATGGAGGTTTTCTTCAAAAAAGCAGCAACAGCGCCCCGCGTAGCCACCACCATTCACCCCATGATAATCCAACACCCAACACCCACATTATCATCGTTATATTACCGAGAGAAAAACGCCGTCTTTCCACAAATTCAACATCAAATCCGCATTAAAACATCCACAGGAATCCTCGCGCACGAGCGTCGTTACATTTGCATCGGCGCGCGCTCCATTTTCTGCCGTATATTTTTTTCCGTGCAAAAAACGTTCGGATCCGCGCAGAAATGCACGGGTGCATAAAAATACAATATTTTTGCAAGATCGTCACCTCGGCGCTGCCTGTCCCCCAAAAGCGTCCGGTAAACAATAACTGGTCGGAGCTAGACGCGGACGCAAGCGCCGCTCTGAAGGGGAAATCAGAAATACGAGGGTTTTGTGACCGACGAACACCGATTAATTCCAGGATTTTTCGCCAAAAATTCCTTCGCGGCGATCAAAGTTTGTCGTTTTCGGCGGAAGGGTGTCGTCAAACCTCGATTTGGGTGCTCCGCGTCCAAAAATAAAAAATAGTGCTGTATCGAAATCCTGATTCCGAGCCGCGACAAGATGGCGGCTGTTGATTCCTTCGATACAAAAAGTTTTTTTCTTTTTCCAGATAGACGGAGCGAAGGGGGAGGGGGAGCGAGCGCGCAATCACGCCCTACGTCAAACCTGCCGTGAACGCGCCGAGCGGCCGCAGGGGGCAGCAGACGATCACGAATGAGTTTGATCACATACAGTTCGATCAATTCGATTTAATGGTCATTCGTACACAACGGTATATCTAGATAAACACCGTATCCAGATCCTGTTAGATTGTCTGGCGCTTGAAAACCCATTTAGATTAGTCTGTAAAACGGGAGACCAATTTATTATTTTTGCTAATGGGTTAGTTTTAAGTTTAAGATTAATAGTTTTAAAACACCAAGGGCCAATAAAAAGCGGCACTTTGGTGCTCCGTATAAGGTTTGATCTTAAGTAATTATTTTAAGAGTAATTAGAGTGGCTTTAAAATTAATACAATAACAGTAAACAAAACATAGTTTCTTGTGATATTACATTGGTAAATAAATTCAGTTATTCTCTTACATTGATTATCACGTTTTCTACACACAAAACACACACACACACCACTTCCAATATCTTTTCATTGTTTCTCTACTGTCAGAATCTGGCACATGCACATGTATTATCAATTCCGAAAAATAAAAATCAAAATACATGATATGTACATACAAAGTGAGTGCACTGTGCAAATGTATACAGATTACGCTTTTTGCATGAATTAAATGGCTAATAAATCAATATACCCATAGTGTCTCATGCACATAAGAACAAAATTATTGAAGAACGTGTTGCACAAATAAAGAAAAAAATAAAAGAACATCCTGCCCACATTCCACATCTCTGTCTTACAGCTTCTGTCCACACTGCAAAAATTCTTTGGTACAAACAAACATATTCCCATATGGCACAAATAAAATATGAAATTAAAACATGTGAAGTCATATTTGAGGACACTTTCTAGCATTAAAACAAATCAGTTCTGTGAATTTTATAAATTCACTTTTAATGCGTCTCATTACCAATTAATTATTTTTTTAAACTCCATTTAAATTCAATAAAGCTGTCAAATCTGTGACATTAATAAGAAAAACGAAATTGCGATCTATTCAAAATGAAGATATTAAAGAAAAAAAACTGAACGGATTCTAAAAATTCACAAGGGTGGGCTATTGGGCAAGGGGAATAAATCACACATTTGATTAAAAAAAACTTAATTCTACTAAGTTGTTTTCTATTTTAAATTAAGTCTGAGGCACTTTTTAGGATTTAAGCTTTGATCGCCCACCTTAAGAGGACTAAAATAGGTGCTTGTTATGTTACAGTAAGCTAAAGTGGAGACATTCAGCCCATATGGACTTAATCCCTTCCTGCTTTAAGTGGCTCCCTTTTATAAATATATGTCCTTTTGATACGAGGCTCTGTGGCTGCATGTTAATTCACATGCAACCCCAATAAATACAAATGCATTTAATACAAAACCACATACATTACTATGCACAATTATTTATAATTCAATACTGTCAGCACTGGTCATCTTTAGCCAATGGAGTGATACAATAACTCATAGGTGAATGCGTTGGCTGTAAAGCAGTGCACCATAAAATAAGTAGCAAGAAAGAAATCCCTTTTCCATCCCAAAGATTCAATTTAAAGATACACAGTGTACATTTAAAAAAAGGCTGGAATCATAATTCACATCAATAGGAAATATGATACAATAACACAATATTGCAGGTGTTTTGAAACCTGTGGCATCAAAAGATACCCTGATATTTTGACACCAAAATCAGCTACAAGAAACCTGGTTTTACAAATGAGGGAAAGTAAAAAAAAAAAGGCACTGGTTGTTTATTTTTTGACAACAAACTAATAATTGTTCTGTAAACAAATTGAAAAATTTCCTTCCCTCCTCAAACCTTAAAGCTCAGCCTGTTCATACATAAGATGGCAGAACACACCAATCCAAATGGCATAGACTAAAATGAAAACTTATTGAAGTGTGAGATATACTGCAGACATTTCTCTAATGAGCTGGAGACAAATAGAAAGAAAAGGAAAAAGAAACAGGCAAACAAAAGCATGGAAAACTTTGAAAAGATTGGGCACACCAATCTTCACTCCATATGCATTTTGAAGAAGTTACAAACAAATTGAACAAAATTCACAAACAGCTGCGGTCAAATTCCCAACACAGGCTACAATGAGCATGTTTCTAAACTAAATAAATCCATTGTTTTTTAAGATATAAGATAAAAATGTACTCAAAAACATGGCTATGTTTTATCAAAACCTCAAATATTTCTCAAGGTGCACGTAGACTACACCATTACAAGCAGAACCTTCTTCTCAAGGCCATAGAGTGAACAGATATCACAGGTGAACGGTGATCAATAAAGACTGTGGTGGTGGTGGTGATGATCACATGATCACAGTGAAGAGCTGTAACCGACTCTGTAAGTGTTTTTAAAATGATAAAGGTTGAGGCACTAAAGTTACCAATGCATTAAACTATTTACTTTTAAAACAATTCAATAAAGCACCTCAGTTTTGGATTGTTGTGTATGAGGCCTCTTTGGTTGGAGTTAATCAGACATATTTAGGCAAAACAGTGTATTTTGTTCTGCTGTGTACAGATTAATAAATACCAAAAATGCTTTTCTTATTGTAATGTGATTTCTGTACCACATTGCCTTAAAAAAAGTATTTGTGCTTTGGATCTGCATGCTGGAACAGAGAAATAGGGGCCTGTTTAACTGTATCAATACAGCTACAAAGAGTTAAGCTATCACCACAATAAAAAAACACTAAATCAATAAGGCCAAAAATGGGTGAAAGGCTTATGAGTTCTCATTTTAAAGGATTACGGTGCTATTGTGCATGAACCAGATTTCCCTTCTATTGATAAATGCTACACTGTTAGCTGCCAAATAACTTGGATAGTAATATGGCCATTGTGGACAGAAATGACTGAGGCCCATCCACTTACATCTCTCTCTCTCTTTTTTCCTCTCTCTGTGTCAGTCAGTCTTCCTTGCCTTTTATTTTACTTTGATATAGGTGTCTGCCCAAAGAGTAAAGCAATGAAATGAATACACTGTATATTCATTATAATAGTGATAATATACAAATCCGTATACATCCTCTTACTCATTAGCAACTGGCACTTTTTTGAATCTTGTCTCAAAAAAGGAATAAGAAATACTGAAGTAATGAAATAAATGAATACGGCAAAATTTGTGTAAAACATTACAGAAAAAGTATTTTTCACTGTCCATTTTGTTTCAAAAAGCTGATATATTTGTTCAAACACCTTTGATTTGTTCATGTGACTGATTTTGCTTGTGTTATACATCTATCCTGAAGGCACTTTGCACATTATAAACAAGAAAAAACAAAATAAATGAGAACTTTAAAAATATTAACCCCGCCCATTCTTCTCATCCTTTCTTCTACACTGTGATCCACACAGCAGATTCTTACCACACTAATTTTTATATTTTTTAGTTCAGGTTTTTAATACATATACCCTATACAGGATAATAATGCTGCTCATTGGAACTCCAACAGTTGTGGTCAACAAAGCCCCTTTAAGCAAACAGAGCTTCAATATTAACAGCTGGTTGGCTCTTGAATAAGGAACGCTGGTCTGCCGAGGTGAGGAGGAAATTGTAATCACTCCACTGCCCTGAGCTTTGTATGCTCATCTGCTTCTTCCTCGTCTCCTTGTAAAGGTGTCTCTGGTCTGGCTAATGGTGCATACAGTTGTGCTATTGTTGGAGGTTGTGTACCACTTAGCAATGATGATGGATAAGGACTCTCATAATCCTCATGGAGCTCAGATACAGGAAAAGTGTTTTTAGTGTCTTGGGGTAACTCCTTGTTAATCTGAGATGGGCCTAATACATGACCCTGAGGCACACTGTGGCCACTTATAGAGGCAACATTGGGAGAGGTTTTTGGAGGATTTAGTGGTGTGGATGCATTAGCAGGAACATTGGGTTCAAAATGCTCAATGGCCTCATCCACCAGGCCTTGAAGTTCCAGGCCCTGTGTGGACCCTGTTTTGCTTTCATTAAGTTTGGGGTACAGATAAGTCCTCATCTGACCTTTACCCTTCACGTTTACAGTGCCACGATAATCAAAGGCGTAGTTCATTCTGTTGAGAACGCAGTGGCTCTCTTCGCTAACCTGTATGCGGCACTCCACTCCTGTGCTGTCCATGCGGCTAGCGATGTTCACCGTGTCACCCCATATGTCATAAAGCAGCTTTGTAGTGCCGATAACACCAGCAGTCAGGGGCCCATGGTTAAAGCCAATCCGTAACTTGAACTTGAAGCCCAACATGTTCTTGTTAAAATCGTCCACCACATGCATCATTTCAAGGGCAAATTCAAAAAGGGCACACAGGTGGGCATGCGGATGCGTTTGCTCCTGGCACTGCTGCCCATTTAATCCTGATGCCGCCATGTAGGTAGCCCCAATGGTTTTGATCTTCTCCACATTGGAAAAGGCAGGTTTGCGCAACAGTTCATCAAAGTCTCCAATAAGTTCATTAAGTACTCGGTAACACTCCTTCCCGCCCTCGTAGCTTTCCTCGTAGAACTCGCTAAAGTTGACAATGCTTGCGAAGATGACCCCGATGTTGTCATGATTTTTGGAGTAACTCTGGTTGACCTTCAGTTGCTCCGCAACATGGATGGGAATGATGTTACGCAGCAACCAATCCGCTTGATCTCTCATGGTCTGGATCTTGATGCGGTGCTTGTCGGCTTCCACGTTTCCGTGGTAGTGCAGACGGTAGCTGACCTCGAATTCCCGGTTGAGGAACCAAACCAACAGCAGCAGCAGGAAAAAGGACAGCAGGGTCTCCGGGACGAGCAGGTCGAGCGCTGTGGGTGTTAAGTCCAACCCACCTGCCTGAGCATCGGCACTCGAGTTACTCATGTTCCTGCAGGCAGAGAGAATAGAAACTCAGATTTCATTGATCAAGTTATATAGGTTAACCATAACAATAGCAGAGGCTGTGAAAAAGCACATTATAATAATAAGAGATGCTCTAAAAAAGATGAACAATGCAAAAGTGTATAAACTGTGAGTGCTAACTAGACAACTGGATGAAAGTTAGCAAAAAGAGACACACAAAGAACGTTACCATTTGATGGATGTCTTTTTAGTTATTCCAAACTCTAGTGTATTTTATTAGGTAACAATTGTAAATAGTTGTGGACAATGAGGGGTGGTGGTGGGTGGTCCTGAAGTTAAAAGGTTGAGAACCACTAATTCAAGGAACACATTTTATCAGATTTATGCATTCCCTGGGAACTGAACCTATGATCTTGCCATTGCTAGCTCTTTATTCTAACTTTTGAGCTACAGGAACACTCTCAATTAGCTAGCAAATGTCAGTTTTGAGTAAGCTGCAAGGCTAGTTTTTCAGACAGAAGTTAAAGAAACACTCACCCAAAAGAGGTAAAGCTGTCAGTGGTGCTGAAAAAGAAACAGTTTTAGTCGATATTATAAACCTTCAGTAACTGAACAATTCTGACAGTCACCGTATGCCTCCACTGATGCAAAATAAGCAGCAATCAATTAAATGTCAGAGTTGTGTGGGGGATTACGCAACAGACAGCAGAGCAAGAAGCAAGAGTTATAAAGTTAGAAAATGCTCAACTTTATGCAAATGAGAGACAAGAATGTTATGACTGTATTTTGAACGACAGACCATACTGAAGTCAATGGCAGATTTCTTCTGCACCAGTGGACAAATACAATGATCTACAACTGTATCTTACATTACAGTTATATAATTAACACAAACCCCAAAAAGATAACATACAACAAACATTGAGGATGTCTGACCTTGGCCTGATGGTGGCGCTGTAGAGCCGGGCCAGCAAAGACAACCCGACCACAGTGGCCAGAGCAGAGCGCATCCAGAAACTCAGCTGGCAGAAATTACAGTACTGGATAATAGCAATAATGAGAGCACAGCACAGGAACATGGTCACCTAAATAACACAGAAAAGAACATTTATTTTAAACAGTGGACAGATTACATTTACAAACTAGTGCTGTTCATACAGTTAAGGTCATACGTTTACATTCCCCTTTGCAGAAACTAAAAAAATATTCATCATAAAACAAATAGGGATTAATAGAAATTGCATTTCATTTTACATTTACGCATTTGGCAGACGCTTTTATCCAAAGTGACTTACAGTACAATAAAGTTATATATTTTGTCAGTACATGTGCACCCTGGGATTCGAACCCACAACCTTTGCACTGCAAACGCAATGCTCTACCAACAGACATGCATGAACAATTTATTTAATATTGCTTTAAACAAGCTATTTCACATAACAGATGCTTACATACAGTCCACAACACAGAACCATAACTGAAGTTACAAAAATAGTTCAAGTTTACATACCCTCGATTCTTAATACTGTGTGATGTTACCTGGATGCGCAACAACTGTTTTTATGTTTTGCGATTGTTGTAGACTAAAATGCACATGATTATAGAGACACTATAGATAATGTAGAGGAGATCTATAAGGTCACCTC
>JAZGTK010005235.1:0-22852 GCA_036877625.1 Ambastaia sidthimunki
TTACACAAAATAATGTTGAATAGTGCCTGTAAAAAGGTTATTGCACATATTACACAAAAATAGAAATAATGTGTTCTTTATACATGTTAATTAAACAAGGTTTATAACAAACAACATTTTTTATATTACAGAGAAGACTTTACAGCAAGAGACGTGTTTATGGTGTGTTTTGACAGATAAACACCCATTGTTGTCAAAAACAAAGGATGGGATCTGTGTCTTATTCTTATCATCACTAACACATATGGCCACCCCATGCATGCATGCCATATCCACACAGCTTTTCCTCCCTCTGTACTGAATCTACTATGATATTATTATTTTAAAAGACAATTCATTCATTCTAAGGCTACTTTAGAATTTAGATATCAATTGGTGTAAACGCACGTGAATCACAGCTAGGGAACTGCCAAAAATGCGCAATGCGCTATCATGTAATCACATAAAAACGCAGGTTTAAGAATAAAGTAACACGGTGGCTCAATCTACATGCAAAATGGTCGACCACCCTTTTATACAAAACAACGCGAGGTGACAAACGTCAATATTGGCGTTCCTTTTCCGAAATGTCACGTTATTGGTTGATGGAAGACAATGCTCGTCTATTTTCTTAATGAACAGAAAAATAACATGGTTGCAATGGTTTAGGCCGTGATTACCCATCACCGCTGTTAAAATAACGCTCATAATATGCGACATATTCTGAATGACAAAATTAATGAAGCGAGAAGAGAATGAACATACGTGACAGTCAGCGGCCTGTCGACCCTCGTGTCCCCGTAGAAACAAATAACGAAGAGCGGGTGCATCTTTTGTCAAATAACATGTTTTTGTTATTATGTTTGCAGCTTCTGTCGGATAAATAAAGCTGTCGTAGAAGATGAGCAGGCTCCGGGGTTCAAAGATGCGAGTGCTATTTTGTTCGGTCCGCTTTTGTACTCCAACACATTGAATCGCTCCTAATCCCCCGACGTTGCCGCTGGTTCTTTGATTTGCGTAAAACCTACAGAGTTTTCGGTTTGGTTCTTGCGAGACGATGTTTCCGCTACTACAAATGTGTGTAAGACTGCTACTCCTCCAAAGTGGTTAGATAAAGTTGGTTATCCTGCCTGATATTGTGCTACATTATCGATCGCACACAGGACAGCAGTGCGATGGCACCACTGCTGCAGAGCGCGTCCATCACCCTCTGCACTGCTTACATTACCGAAAAAATCAACCGGCTCCTGATCAATAACACATCGCACTAAGCTACAAGCTTCCACAACCATACGTGACGCACACGTGTGTGTTTTCTACTCATATGTTGTTGTTACGTAGGTCAGTGGAGTGCTTTAGATAACCATCAGACCATCTGAGGTGCGATTTTCACGCTCTTGTTGTGACAAAAACAATGAGCGGAACGGAGAGTTCGTCCCTCAGGAGAACAAAATGATAACGCATGTGGGATCCACTAATTGTTTGTTAGAGGATTCGTTAAAATCTTCTGGGGAAAACGGATAGTAACGTCAGGTGTACTCCCATGAGTCCAAATGTATCCAAAAACTGTTGCACCATACTTACGGAACCATATGTGTTGGAACCATTATGTCACCCTAAAATCATGTGAACCATTTTGTATTATTTCCATGCAATCATTTTATATAGTTTTTACAGACTCGCATTTAATGGCAGTATTAATAGTATTTATGTTTTTCATTCATGTAAATGAATACTGCATAAGAATCGCTTTTCTGTTGCCATGACAATCTGCATAGTTATTGTGCAGCTGTTCATGGTTACGTACAAGGAATATGATTCCAATTACAATTCAGTATCGCGATATTACGATCACGTCGACCATTGTAAGCTACAATTGTCAGGCATAATCCATTAATTGGGCAATGGTAAACTTTCTATTTTATAAATGCCAAAAATCTAAGTTTGTAGTTTAGCAATTCAAAATAAAAGGCACAACAAAACTCAAACTGTAATGTTTGAATAATATGGAAGTGTTGTCAATGTGATAGCTATATTTACATTCATTGTAACAGTGCTTGACCAAACATATATTAAAACAATCTATCAATGTATTTTGTGTTTAAAAGAAACTGCAGGCAGAAAAACAGTCAGACAACATAGTGGATTGCTTTAAATTGCCATATTCACATAAGAGAACAGTGCAGATTTTGGCACCTGCAGTCTCAGGATTTGAACATTTTAGCAATATTCCAGTTTCCCAACAGAGTGGTCTAAAGCGTCACATCTGATCACATCAAAGCCCCTATAACTTTTTAACATACAGTATTTAAGATAAATTACGCATGATATTACTGGTGTACTGAGACAGATCTTTATGGAAACTATGGTACATTAGTGATTGTTTTTTTTCAGTAGATGTAGCGCTGTTTAAGCTGTAGGAAGCCAGAAGGTTTGGTAGAATGATATGGATTATTTTTGCAGATGGACAAATATGATTGGGCTGAACAGGAGGTCAAGGTCAGATCTGTGTACTGCAATATATTTCACTCTCTCTTACAAACACAACAGCTCTCTGATCTTAACAATACAACTTGTTTGACCCATTAAGATATAATTACTTAATTTTCTTTTAATAGTCAAAATTACAAAATGATAACATGATCTACATAATCTACAAAATAATAACATAATATTCATGATCATGGTAAGCATCAACATTTTGTTTTGCTCTGTTCATAGACATGCATACTGCTGAGAAATACAAAAATATAAATATAAATACATCCCATTATTATTTTTCTTTCCTTTTAACTGTTTCACTGACTTTAATTTAAAATAGTTTTAATGTTTGACGAATTAAATGTGATAGTGTACAATAAGGCATTGAGATGCATTGTCAGAGCTTACAGAGATTAGAGGTATTATTTTAGCTTAATGCTAACCTAAAAAGAAAAACCTAAATACGATTTAAAAACAACTACATTTCTAAACAGGAAGAACAAATTTCATTTTAAAATTAAGTTAATGAATAACCAGATATACCAGTAAACAGTACCAACACTAAACTGATCAAACAAATCACTCCAGTACAAAACCAAGAATCAAGACACTTCTTTTTCTATACTGTTTTTAAACCTTGAGCTAGTAAAGAATTTTATTTTCATGTTTTACTCTCAATTACGCTTAAGCGTAAACGATTAAGCCCTTCGTTAAACACACCATTCACACATTCACAGAAGAAAAAGATGAAAATACATCTATGAATGAGCCTTTCCTAAATGTCTTAGAGGAAGTAGTGACAACAGCTGCACTCTTTTTTGATGGCCTGTTGGTAATAAAAACTACTTGAGGACAAATTTAAAGGTAAACAGCATAGCTTTTAAAGCACTGATGCAAAATTTCCTCTTTTTTGATTCTTAGTTCAGCACCCATCGTCTGTTGCTCAGGAAAAAATCAGACAGAGAAATCTGAGTTTAATCATGTTCTCCTCTGGATGGACACAAAGACTAAAACCAGTAGACTATACAGTCATTAGAAAAGCATAGAAGAGAAACGAGGAAGAAGAGTAAGAAATACGTTAATGTTTAAAGAGCCATGGGAATCGCTGTATCGCTAAGCCACTAACACCTATCAAATCCACCACTATACAGTCATGGCCAAATTTTTGGACTTAATGCAAACATATTTGTGTTTTATTAGGTTTGTTTAAAATGTAATTATTGTGATTAAAACTTATAAAACAGATCACAGATAATTCACTCAACATCAAGCACAAAGTTAAACATTTACATTCCAAACTAACTGTTGCTGATAGTCTTCTCAAAGAAGCTATCAGATACTAGTCTCTAAACTGCTTTATCTCAGGTCATTTACAAGTTGCTAAAGCATATTTCCCTAATATCTACCTTCCTTAAAACACGTTTCCATTTTTGTAAACTTATTGTAATTTTTTCTGTCACCTTTCTTGTGATCAGTGAACGAACAATGCTTGGTGGTGCCATCACAGTGAGATACAAGGTCACTTTCTAAAACCTACAGACTCACCGGCCCATGCTGATGGACCAAACTCCTGCCTTTCACCAAAATAGAAAAATCCATCACAATCTTGCCTGAAGACACACTTCTTCTGTAAACCTTTTATTAAGTCATAGCTAAATGAACAAATGTGTATGATGGTAGTCTGGATATTTGGAGCTCTAAGTCACATTTTAAGTCACATTGACATGAGTTAAATTATTTGGCCAGTACTGTACAGATACTACCGAGACACACAATTAAAACTACTCTTGCATGTGTGCATACTAGTAAAGAAACACAAGTTTAAAGGAAAACTTTGATCACATCTTGGATCTCTGCAACTTTCCTTAATTTGTGCCACCTCTTACTTTCAACCTTCCATTCTTGTTTATTTCTTGTTTGTCTACTTATTGTCTTTCACCTGGGTTAATATTATGACTTCTAAATGCATCTTGAGCCCAGTTTATGGCAGTGGATGTCCAGCAAACAAAGAGAAAATGATATAACAGGCAGAGGAAATACAGTAGAAATACACAATCACAGTATCATCAAGGAGTTCTGCAGCAATGAAAACAAGAAAATGTAAAAGAAAGAGAAGGAAGCAAGAGTAAATTGAGCCAGTGCAATGGTGCAAAGTGGCAATTTTTCTGTTAGTATTACATTAAAAATACTGCCCTCGAAGTCTCTGTCTTGTCCACCTTTATGCCCTAAACCTTCCTGTCAAGCCAGACAGCTTAGGAAAACAAAACATTGTCCTCCTGCCCTCTCAGGTATACAAGAAAAATATACGATTACTCAAATATTTACTTGATTTTAGAAGGTATAAATGTAAAGCGACTATGTGTCTTGTATTTGCATCATTGAGAGGTGTTTTTAAATGTATCATGCTACAGTAGTTGTCTTCGTACATATATGTGGTTCTGTGTGTGCATGTCAAAAAACTCTTGAGCAACATTCACTCAAAACTCCTTTTTTCACAGTTTATCCTTGGCTTCTTGTGGTTCTTTAGTGTTTAACTAGAAATGGCTGTTTTGAGTCTTACAGATTTAACTGTGCTGTTTGTGTATGTAGTAACTAGCTTTTGTACACTACAGGTCTGCTTTGCTAACTTTGAGGTTGTGGGATGATGCTGGAGCAGTCGGTCACTAGCAGGTCCACCACCGTGTTTCCACTTACAAACACCGTAGGTGCCGACACCATGTTGCACAGGGTGACCGTGCTTCCTGGCACCGCGTCACTGGTGGTGGTTGTGGTGGTGGGGTTGGGGTCACTCACAGGGGGATTGTGGGTACCCATGTGGCCTTGCAGCTGTGTGGGGGTTTTGCAGTGCACGCCACAGAGCTGACAAACCAGGACACCTCCTGACCCCGTGGTGCCAAAACCTCCTCCGCTCTCCTTCCATTCCTGACCGTGGTGCTTCTGAGCATGAACACGCAGGTATGTCAGCGTGGTGAAACCTGAGGAGTAAGTTTAACAGATTAGGTGTTGTTTGAATTTCAAGTGCTGCTGTTTTGACTGAAGATTCGGATTAAATAGTGATAACTTGCTAATTATAATTTTAGTTATACAAGGTGATTATGAAGTAATATTCGCTAAGAAAATCCCCCAACTGAACATTATATAAAGACATAACAAAAAGTTACTTTATAAGTCAATATTGTATGTTTAATGTATTGCTTATTACAAACCTGTCACTCACCTACAGTGCATAGCAATGCATTAATGCAATTAATTTAATTTAAAGGATTAGTTCAAATCAAAACTAAAGGAATTGTGCAGTAGTGTTGAAAGAGTGCCTGTGTGGAAAGACTGATAAACTGTGCATGTCCCCTACTGGATCCTTTGCAGAAATGCCTAATCTAAGCTTTTGTCCCTTGTTACATACAACCTGTCCTCAGTGAAGTGATATTTAATACAAGTCATGGGTGTGGCTAAACTTTTAATAATATTTTGTTGAATTATAATTTTTCAAGCTGATGTTATGTTACTTTAATCAATGTTTTATACTAAAATATGTTATTACACTAATACATTGCATTTTTTGCCTTGCATTTTTTTCCCTGGTACAGGTTTGCCATGTCTGTGTATCAAATTGCATTTTTATCAAATTGCATTTTTGCTTTTTTGTGATATCAACCCTTTAACTGGAGCTTTTAAGAAGACAGAAAAACACAGAAATAGCAGCAACATGCAAACTGAACAGCAGCTTCTTTTAGTGCTGACTAAGCAGCTTAATAGTTGAAATTAAACAGTTTAAATTATACATACCTAGTAAATGTGTTATTATTTTACTCTAGCTTGCGTGGCTTTTGCGTCATTAAAGTGTGATTGGATTATGTGTGCATCAAGTTGAGAGAAGTATTGAATCTAAGGAATTTTTCCCCCACCTCTGTAAAGTTATTATACTTACTGCGGTTGCAGAGGTGGCAGGAGTGATGCTGTGATTGGTTGTGCACCCTCATGTGATCTGTGATGTAAGCAGCAGACAGCAGTTTGCCACAAATGTGACACGGAACCTTCTCCTCATGTCTGATCATGTGCGCACGCAGTCTGTCCCGTGTGGCAAAGCTTGATTCACATGTCTGCACCAAACAACATACACCTTCACATGTTGTAACAACTGTTTTTTTTCAAAATTAAAAGCAATAAACTACAAGAGACTCTGCTATATTGTGAATATAATCATGGTTAGAGGATGTTAGCGAGTAATGATTGTCTAGAAACTAAGGTTAATACTTGACTTTTAGCTATTAACTTAATACTTAAAATTAATAGGTTATTAATGGGTAGTTTTGCTTCTATACCGGACATTTGAAGGGTCGTTCTGAAGAATGGACCTGTCTAACATGACTGTTGAGATGATCAGGCCTGTAAGAGAAAGTGAGACAAGTTAAAATTATAGTTTCACAAGAGCTAACAGCATAAAATGGCATTAAGCCACTTGTGGCATTAAGCTATTTTAATATAAACTTTATACAATGCCACTGTAATCTATTTAAGTATGAGAGGCTGAGATCAAAAAGGTTTGTCCTACCTTGAGAAAGCTTTAGCACAATGTGGGCACACATAGGGTTTCTCCACTCCACCCTGGTGGGATCTGACATGATGGCTCATGCGGTCTTTCCGCTTGAAACGCTGTTGGCAGATGGGGCAGGAGAATGGCTTTTCATCTGAGTGGGAGAGCCTGTGTCTGTTCAGGTGGTACACATCTCTGAAGGCTTTACCACAGGTTTCACACACATGGTTTTTACGCACAGGGTTGGGGTTCTGGTTCACCGGCCTCTGATGGGGGATGATAAGGAATAAAAAGTAATTTAACTGCATAAGGAATGTACCAAAGCACTTCTGCTTAACTGGTTTTGCTTCAAGACCCATTTTAATATAAGACGTCGGGTGGGGTTGCAACACAGTTACAAAACTGCACAAAAACCTGCCCAAAAATTAGATGCTAAACTTAAACACTAAACTTTATACATTTTACCAATATGCAGAGTTATTGGTTTCATGTCCATAGCAGCCAAAAAGTGACGATTATCATGCTGCTGGTAAACGTTTTAAACTTGCCTCTGAAAATTGAACAGATCTTTTCATGTAAAAGGCCACAAAATGTTTTAAGGGGTCACAATTGCATTGCTCACAATTTTAAAATGTATATTTACAGTAAGACTGAACTAATAAGTTAATTATTGAGACAAAGAAGTGAAGCTCCATACATTTTAAACACAGGAAATGACTTTCTACAGAATCTAGACACCCTATTGAAGTGATCAGATCACAAAATGTTTGGCCCCTCTTTGAATTTAGCGCAGTCCACTTGTAATCAGATTCCCTGAAGCGAACAAATTCATGAAGCAATCTTATGATTCACTATATGACACATGGAAGCAAACCCTGAGAATACACACACAAATGCCCACCTGTACAGGCTCCCCTGTTGCCATGACAACAGCAGAAGGAGGTGGGAGGGCAGTCACAGTGGAAGTCACACTCTCCATGGCAACTTCGTTTCCATCTTGAGTGGCCAGGACTTGTGTGTGGGGAGGGGGCAGCACAGTAGGAGGGACAAGTGTTTGGGGGTGCTGCTGGGGTATGGAGAGATGAAGGAGTGAGAGAGGGACAGTGTGTCTTTCTGTACTCTCTTTGGCCACAGCATCTTGGCTCTGGGAGCCCCCCTTCATGCGGATACCAGTGTGGACGGATTGATGACGCCGGAGGTTGTAGCTGTTTTTGAACTGCTTGCTGCATATAGAGCAGATATGAGCCGCACGAGCCGGTCTGGACACTGGTTTCACTGGAGATTAAAAGTGAGAATGGCATGTTACTAAGAAGAAATAACAAAATAACACAGTTCCCTTACCTTTTCACCAATAAATTTCCATAACCTTACCAGTCATTCCTTTTTATGTGATATGCAATTTTAAGACCTATTTATAGACTTACAAAGAACAATTTCTTGCCAAAAAAATATTTATGAAAAAAGTATAATGAGAAGGTTATGTAGAAACTATGGAAAAGACCTTTGATGGGCCTGAAAATCAAACATTCCTGACATTTCCAAAGTTTCCATGATCATGAGAACCCCTGAGGTAAACAACATAAAGAATAGCAACCAAAGAACCTTCATTACTTTAATGAATTTAGATGAAGGTTTTCCAACTGTGTTCTAGAGAGCCATTATACTCTATTGCTCACAGTGGAACACCAGAGCAATCATAGAAAACCTCCAACCCCTCCCTGCCAGGTTCCTCAATTCTCTCCAAACCACCCTCCCCTTCCAAATGCCCATCGCTCCTTGAGTCCCATCCCTCCCTCTCACAAACCAGGTACAGGGTCCTCATTGAGAGCAGCAGTGTCCACTGTTGATGGAGGTGGGGCTATGTGCTCGGTGGGTGGGGTCTGAGGAGAGTTTGTGTGGACAGGCAGAAGTTCTGATTGGAGGGTACCATCCTCTTGGGACTGAGAAGGTGTGGTCTGGGAAAGAACAATCAAAAAGTACTAAGTTTGAATTCAAACTCCTGTGTAGGTATAACTACTGGTTGCCTAACTGAAGTCAAACCTTTTCATTATTTTACTATACACATGCGTACAAATCGATAATATCAAGAATTATACATTAATTTCCATATATACATACACAGATAATGATCAGTCTCACCTGAAAGAGAAAATTGCTCCACGCGGCATCCATTTTGTTCCAGACCGATGAATATTAAAAACTACACAATAATTATGATTAATAGCGCACAATTGGCGTCCTTTAAATCGTCTATATGTTGTAAATAGTGAACGTTTAGTGGTGTTTTTGAACTATTCTCCAGTGGCAAAACCTCTTTCCGCTTATTTAATAACCAGCCCAGATTCCAAGGCAAAGATGAGCAGTATTCAGTTTTCACTTTGCTGCTATCCAATTTTAACCCTTTTTGCCGAACCACCACAATAACGTAATATTTATTAATTTCTATTACTTTAACCCTAAACTATTTCTGTATACGGAAACCAATTAATGTTATCTATTTCTGCACTGTTACATCATGCATTATACATTATACAAAATAGGACATGATTTATATAGACGTTAAAATAACGGTTACACGTAATGCGATTGACGCATTTGAAATAGTCAAACTGAAAGGTTGCTATGGATAAATCTGTGTTTTCCCCCTCGATTCCCCCCGACAGGCCAATCGGGTGTTTGTCGACGCCTCGCTGTAGGATTCAAGCTCTGACCCTGACGAATAACACTCGAGCCCGGCCGCAGCCCGCCGCTCCACCTCGGCGCTTCAATTCACAGGATGTCATCTTTCTTTTTTTATCGCGCGCTCTCTCTCTCTCACCCTCCCTCCCTGTATCTTTCTTCCTTTTCTTTTTTAATTCCTCTTTCTTCTACCCCCTCCTCTCCTTTTTTCTCTCTGCGCTATGTCCCAGTTGTTTTTAAAGGGGATGGTTCTCCCCCTCCTATTTCCGTCGCTTTTCTTCTTCCTCGCAGAACATGAGCCGACAAAAATTACAGCAGCGCTACTTACGTCAGCTAGACCGTCCAAACAGATTCGGATCCACACCAGCAGTTCAACACGGTCAATAACAACTCTAAACTTAAAACTAACTGCACATTTTGTGATGCCCCAAACTACATTTTTGGGCAGTGTCTGTTTATAACAATATTTTGTAAATAAAATGTTTTGTATATAAACATTTTTTGGTAAATATGTTACTGACCATTATTTATTTCTCATTGTTTAAAAATGTGCTGTTTTAAACGAAATTTTAATCCAAAAAGAACGAGTGTTTTATTGTTAATCCTAACTTTTATTTAGTCTAATTAATTTAGTCTTATTAATACAAGTGATGTATTAACCAAATGTAATAAATGTAGTAAACAAAAGTATATATTTACTATATTTGTATTGAGCAGTATATCGAAACTATATAAAACTATATCTAGCTTATTAAAAAATCTAAGTACTGTTAGACTGTTTAAAACAATTATTTTAATAACACTATTACCTTATATTTATAGTATTATTGTACAGTATTACCTTGTGTTTTCCTTACTGCACATTATTTACGCATTATTTATTTACATGTATATAACTGTGCTTTATTATTATTTTATTGGAAATAAATACACAAATAAATAGAATAAATGATTATATTAACTGAATCTCGAGGGCGTCTTAAAGGGCGCGTCACAATGACGCATATGAATGTTATTGATGCTGGACGTCAATGTCGGATCGGATGGACGTTTACAGACATTTGTGAATTTAAAATCTCCCGTTGATTGTGTTGATAAACCACTAATAAATTACATAAGACATTATGTAAATATGTACATAAAACATTAATAATAAATTCATAAGATGTTAATAAAATACATAATAAGAAGCGTACTATATGAAATAATGACAGTGAGACAATCCACGTTAATATCAATTTATTATCATTTAAATTGCTTCGCGTTTTACTATTTTATCATCCATTTGTTTTCTCCCTTATGCCAGAAACTGCTCGATTCCAGTAATTATTAAGTTTCAAGATTAACTGAACATGTGCTCTCAGCAAAACCTCTACTTTGACCCAGAAATCTGTTTGACAGTCAACACATACATACATACATACTAGATGTCAGATAGTCTATCACAACGCCTCACTCCAGACAAACTAGGAGAGCCTCATTTACCACCATAGATGGATACAGACAAGTTTAACCTTCACATTGGACTTGCTCTTTCATCTTTTGTTATAACATTCAACATTATAATAGGATCAGCAACACTGTCCTAAGATCATGAAGTAATATCTCATAAACAAGTCAGTCCATTCAATGGTACAATCTCATTGGCCCTCCTAACAATATATCCAACATCCTCAATACATCAGAAGATCTGCATGCACAGTTTTACTTTAAACCAAGCATAACGTAGTAGGTTATACAGAGAGATATATCAGAGCTGGTGTTTCTCGCTTGATGCCGAGTTCATCAAGGTTTTCTTTTGTTCTTCTTAAATATCTCTGAATATGTCTGTGAAAACAGCCTCAACAATGCATGGTGCCCAAGGAATATTCCCTCTCAGCTGAGTATCTGTTGAATGCTCATATGATCACTTTGTTTTCAAATGCACTTTGAAGAATCCCACATGTCCCATGAGAACGCATTTATATTCCCCAAAGGGAAACGAACAGTGTACAGTCCAAGACAGAAATATACCTTACTGTTGCAGTCAGCTTTGATCTGAAAAGAAACAACTACAGTAGCCGCCACATTTCCCCCAACATTCTTCACTGTAAATCGTATAGTTTTCCATCATTTGACTGACTTCTCTTCCATGTGGAGTTTAATCATTTGCACTCTACCTCTCATCACTCTAAACAATTATTCTCTTCCCAAAAGATTATTCATTGCAATCCATTATAACCAAAGTCTTTATCATTGAGGCTTTTAGAAGATTACCCAACTGAGTAGGCCAGATCTTCCTTTAATCTTCACAAAAGTGACAATATTACCAGCCTGTATAGCATTCAGCCAACTCATACAAACAGACTATTAACAATTATTAATAATAAGTAATTAATAATCATTAATAACCATAATGCACATTTGACAAGACAAAGCTAACTTTTTGACCACACAAGTTCTTGTCATTTTCAACCAAGTGGTTCAGATGTTCTGAGAATTAGAAAAATGTTTCATGATACTATTAAACATCGAATATGATACCACACATTGTTACGCTGTCATAACAATAACAGATCAGTGTTGTACTGTTGGCTTTTCTACAGCAATTAATGTTAGCTCTATCTTGTTCACATATTTTATCAAAATGTTGATTATTATTATTACTATAGAAAACTGTGGACACAATGCTTCAACACTTTAGATACTATATATACACAATAAAAGATCCAATTGGTGAATGACTCTAAACGTCTATGATTTTGGAAAGGTAAGCTTACATTTCAAACGTGACTGAATAACATATGAATACAAATGTATTTACTACATTAATCTCATGCATTGGAGCAACTTCATAGACATAAATGTATTCATAAAGTCTGACAGAGCACCTTTCTACACACCAAAATAATGTAAGTGCGTGAAAGTATTTAACTTTACAAACATTCTGTGTTCATACTGTCTTGTGTGCATGTTTAAAAGAATTCTCTCTAATACACAAAAGAATCTTTATAGCACAGCATCCCTTTAAGACATCTTAAAGGCAGTGGTGATGTTTCAGTAGAGCCAGTATATTTTATACTTTCCCATTTTTTGGACACCCTTACAAAAAAAGATTAAAAAAGAATTGACTACAACAACCAACAGCAGGAATAAAGCAACACAACAAGTAAAATGTGCTCTCTCTTGTTTTTTCCTTTCTTCAAAACCGCTTGGATAAATTCAACTGGCATTAAAAATACAGCAAACCCCCCAAATCAAGCCCAACCTCTATTACTTTATTCTATTTAAGAGTAGGAGAGGTGAGATCCATTGGAGATGTGTGAGGTGACCGAGGTACTGCGGCTCAGGACTCCATCTCCACTGCCAGATCCCCCCGGGCCACCCCCGGATGCCGTTCTGCGTAGGGGCTGAGGGCTGTTCCTCAAAGCCATCAGACTGGGGCCTCGCACTACCAACCCTCCTCCGCCTCCTCCGTACACTCCTTGAGAGGAGGACTGAGCAGAGGAGGAGAGGGAGATGGAGGGAGGGGCAGGAGGAGGAGGAGGGAGGAGAGCGAGGGACTGGGAGGAGGAGCGGGAGGGAAGGTGGTGGGAGAAGACGTGGGAGTGTGCGAGATCCCCCCTGCTCCCTCCACCCCACTCCTTCTCTTTCTCCCGCTCCCTCTCTCTATCCCTCTCTCTCTCCCTGTACAGCTGGGGTGTGCTCTGGTGGTGGTAGTGCTGAGGAAGGTGATGGCGGTTGTGATGGGAGGAAGAGGAAGAGGAGGAAGAAGAGGATGAGGAGCGGGAAGAGTGGTGAAGGGGCCCGTCCCGTGCTAGACCGAGAGCATGGGAAGAAGAGGATTCGGCCCTGCTGGGACCCCTGCGGGAGTGGGGATGTGGTGCCCCTCCGTGACTCCAATGGCTGGAAGGACGAGGGGTCTGGCTGGATGGGTATCCCTGCTTAGGGTGAGCCTCAGAGGGAATGCCCGTCAGAGCCAGGCTGCTAAAGCCAAGACGGAGGCTCTCAGAGTCGAATGCCTCAATCTCAGATGCTTGGCGCTCCAGAAGAGATCTAATGCGCTCGGAACGCTCATTCTGAAGAGCCAGCATCTCCTCTTCAATCTACAGAAAAATAAAAACATACAGATCAATGGGTACAGACATCACTTACAACAGTGGTTAACAGCTGCTGGTTCCAGACCCAAAAATAAGTTGCAAGCTTGCTCTAATGAGTAAGGGAAAACTAAATTGTAAGTGTTTTTGGTAATGCAGTTAATTTAGTTATAAGCATTATGACAACAAGTTATAGCAACAATGAGAATGACAACAACTCGGACAGGTTGTGTGATATAACACATGCAAGGTTACAATAGCAAAATCCAGAATATATTAACCACTAAACATGATTTGTGCCAAACACAATGTATTTTGTGCAGAAAAATATTGGTTGCAGAGAGTAAGGACCCATTTAAATTCAACAGATATCTGGAACTTAGAATGACTTTGTTTGACGACACGCCCATGAATAAAGTACTGTAACTTTTTACCCGTTGTTCCAGCAGTGCTCTGCGGATGGAAACTCTTTGCTCCAGGTCTTTAACCTCTCGCTCGTGTTGAGTATCAGTATGCATCTTGATTTTACTCTGATATGCATTAAGCAGCTCCAACTCCTGCTGCAGCTGCATCCTCAACACCTGATACTCCGCTTCCTGTGTCTCATCCAAACGTAGCTAGAAAACAACAGCAAACAAAAGGCCAAAGGTCAATGAGGTGTGACACCTCCAAGGAACACAACCCAAACTGATGGGGAAAAGCTGATGGGTCAAATGTATGGTGTGTAGCCTTATCACAGTTCTGAAAACGTGTAGGTTTGGGTGAAGGTTTTTGGTGGTCAGAATAAGATGGGACTTGGGATTTATGTGTCCTTGCCTTACTCACAGCCTGTGTAGACAGCATGTCGTTGATGGAGTGGTCATACTGCTCGGCCAGAATGGCCAGCTTACGAGTCTGTTCATCTTTGAGACGCTTCAGCACGGCTTTGTGGTCCGATTTCGGGGTGTTCTCCAGCAAATGGTTCCTCAGTGCTTTATACTGACGGGTTTGGATTTTACATGTGTCCTGGAACTGACGCTTAATCTGCAGCTCTTTAGACTACAGGAACAAGGAATAACAAAGGGTTGTGACAAAGTTCGAAAACAGGCAGATAAGAAAGAGTGGGAATACAGGAAATAGGAAAGTCTAATTGGTCATAAAAATACTTACTAATGCCAAATATTTAAATGTTGTCATACATTGTGAGACATGAAATAGCACAAAGAACATGTAAATCTGTGTAAATTCTGGTTTTAAATTAAGTGTGAAAACATTTAAATTTTTCATTTTTACTTGATTTTCTACAGGAAAGACCAAAGTTCATTCTTTTCATTCCTTAGATGTAATATGGAAAAAAGAAAACAATTATGGTTGGAACAGAATATAAGAATTGGAATTTAAGAATGAATGAAAAACAAAACTGAGATGAGAGGCATAATTCAGACAAAAAGACAAACTTAAAAAAAAACAGACCAAAGGACAATTATTATAACCAAAAAAATTTATTTCAGAAATGTTAACAGAAATCTTTGTATAGACTTAAAAGTAAACATCTATTCATGCAAACACACAAAATGAGGATGAAATGCACACACAATGGCTTTGAAACGTCGCAACAAAATACAGCAAACATTCCTTAAATAATAGATAAGAGACAGAATGTGTGTTTTTAAAGGGAGCATATATTAAAAACAGTAAGCATAAAACAAAATTAAATAACACAAAATAAAATTGCTTAAAATTGTAAGTTGCCACATATGGCTTAAACCGAAGTGTCCTGTTCTTATGCATGTTTTTCATTTTTGCCAAGACAATGTATTTTGTAGAACGCTGAAAAGATTGTCATTTCAATTGTGGTATACTAATGGTCCCTTTGAAAATCTTAAGAATTCTAAAACTTTTTGTATTTCAATACAGATAGTTTAAGAGCAGTGCAAGTAATTCTTTGTCACATTTTACGATTTTAATCTTTGGTTGTCACTTTGCATTATATTTGTCCAAACTTACATTTTTAAGCTGATTGTTATAATGGCTTCTCATAATATACGTCAACTTTTCAAAATAATAGACTTTGATATGCATACATTTTAGAAACAATTTTTAATACTACTAACAAAATTTTACCAGTGCCACTTAAAAAATGAAAAACTCAGGCTAATCTATAAAAATACGGTGTAGAAAGTCTTGCATAAACATGTTTGATTTAAACAGGCTACTGCCGTCTTCATAAGGATATGACCAAACAACTTGTTTACATGGTAAATATGGTCAAATCATTGCCTCTAGTGCAATAACAGAAATATTATATATAAAATATTTATATAACATATATAATATGGCCTTGGCCACCAGTCATGCTGGGTACAAACCCGGCTAACCAATCTCAAGTATATTAATATCTGCTCTATAACAGCACATCAACCACCTCACTATTTAGTAATACAACACGGGAAAATAGAGTGACCCTGTTGGAGATAAAAATATTGCATATATAATTTTGAATAAAGTTCACCCACATTTTAGAGTAAAGGTTACTCTTCATGTTATGAGATTGTTTATATTAACATTCAATAAAATTCACAGCTAAAGTGGCAACACTGGGTCAGCAGCTTTTAGGATCTGTCTGATAAAGAAAAACTCCAGATTATGTACGGAACCAGCAAGTACTGAAATAACTCTTTAGTACTTGTTATTTTAGGAAGGCCTGTATATATACATATATAATTTTTTGTTTTGATACTTGTTAGATTTTTTACATTTGAAATCTTGCCTCTAAAATTTCCAGTGACAGAACTTTCTTCTGTATTTCTAAAAAAATATTGCTTTTAGTTCACCTTCACCAATAATCTAACACCTTAATCTGACAACACACTGCCTTGTTTCTATTTCAAAACCTTCTTACAAGTTAAGGACTTTATGGAAAAGGCAAACTATTCAAACACCTTTTTCTAAGGAACAACTTCTATTGCACTTTTGATAAAACTTGTAGTTTTTGGGGGGTGGCCTGTAGTGTTAAGCATTGTTTTATGTACTCTTACAGCAGTGAATTTAGCATTTAACTAACCAATGCTGTCATGGCTTAAACATCAGGCAATTTTTACAGAAAACCATTTTAAAATTAGCCCTGGTTTAGCAACATCATACAATTTCTTTGTTGAAGTTTTAAGACTCCCTTCAAAAAATAAAACAAAACGATTGCACAAACATGGCCTCAATCACCATAACACACATTGCTCTTGCTATTCATGAATAAAGTAACTCTTTTTAACAAAAACTTTTACAAAAAGCACAATATTGACTTAAGATTTACATTCACTGGTGACTGACCATGAATAAGTGAGCTGAATAAAACAGTACATAAATATAGACTATTGCCCTGTAATAACAGGCACAAAAGCAGTGCATGTGAGCAAACAGTCAAATAAAATAAAAAAATCAGTTGGAGGAAAAAAAACAAAGGAAAAACGACCAGCGATGGATGAATGGAATGTGCATGCTCACATAGATGACAGATAATACACAAACATTTTCCACCACCACCTCCCTCTCTTATTCTTTTTTATCTCCAAGGCATCTTTCCTCTCAAACTCCGTCCTGAGGCTGTCCTCCTCAACACACTTTCCCACCTCCCCTCTTCCCTATACATTCTCTCTCTCTCCTCCCTTCTCCTCCTCTCCTTCTCTCGCCGCTCTCTCATCCTTCGCCTATGATCCCTTACAGCTCTGGGAAGAAGCTTTGGCAGTTTGCTGGGTTTTTCTTTGCGGAGCAAACCGAAGGCCTGCAGCTTTCTCAGGTAATTCTGTGGCAGTTCTTTTAGTACGCGCTTGGCTAACCGGATGACCACAGAGTTGGCCAAGTCTGTCAGAGTGCCTAAAGGACGCCTGACAAACCGCCTGCACAAAAGCAGACAGCGCGAAAACAAGATGGAGTGTTTGCTTTTAGCCTGATATTCAGCAGAAAGACTCTTTAAAGGCACAGGGATTCTAGACTGCCGGCCACCCCAGTTTCGGCCAGCTTTAGGGAACATGTCATATAGGTTACGCTCAGTCAAACCACCCAGGAGTGACTGGCACACAGTAAAAAGAGGCTTTGGCAGCCGGAAAAGAACACGCATCCAGAGGCGATTGAGTTTTCGTGGGGTGTTTTGAAGGAAGACCCTAGCTGGGCGGACAACCAGTACCACTATGAGGTAGAGGGTCAGGAAAAGTGAAGGAGAGCTGAGGAAGGATGCTGAGATTAGGGCTACAGGGACGTAATAGAGCCCCAGGCTCAACGAGAGACCCAAGCTGAACAAACCTGAGCCCCAGTAAACTAAAGAAAGATATGTGGAAAATGACAGTGAGCAACAAGACCGCAGGAATAAGTACGAAAAAAAAAGGGCCAGGAAGACAAGCTCACTGGAGAGAAGAATGGAAGCAAGAGAAGGAAGAGGAGGCGAGCGACGAAGAGAAAGAAGGAAGATTGAAAGAAAAAGAAGTGTGAGAACAGATGGCTGTACAGCGGCAGAGAGCGAGAGAACGAGACAAATTGCATGAGAGAAAAGGGAGGGAAAAGAGGGCTTGGAGGAGGAAGTGGGGGAGGGAGGGATGAAGATTGGGGGTGGTTCCAGCTCTTCCAATGTATCCGGAAAGTAGAACTCAGAGAGTTCATCGGTGTCACGCTCATTAGGGCGGCGTTCAAAAGAGGGGGCAGGCATCAACTCTGATGGACAGCCATCAGCCACGCCCCTATCCTCTTCCTCACTCTCTGATTCGCTACCACCATCATTGTTCACATCCCACTGAAGCCCTTCTGGTCTTGGATCACTTCCTTCATCTATGTCATTTTTGCCCTCCCCCTGTTGCTCTTTGTTTCTGGACTCAATATTTATCTCTAATGTGATCTCTGATTGTTCTCCTGCACTTCCTTCTATGGCATTGTTAGCTGAAGTCACCACTTCCTCTTCTTTTCCTTCAATGGCTATCTTTTCACATTGGTCAGTAAAGGTCTCGCCAGTGTCATCACTCAAAGTTTTGTTTCCTTCAAGAACTTTAATTTCCCTCTTCTCTTCCTCAACTGCCTCATCAAAAACATCTACTGTTTGCCTTTCTCCACCTCCATCTGTCTGTTCTCCTTCTCTCCCTTCACCCTCCAGCTGCTCATTTAGTACCACCTCTTCAACACAAAGCCCCTCCCATTTGTTACTGCCCTCCCCTTCTATCAGAGGCCCCTCCCCTTCTGTAACGTTCTCTATGATGTTACAGTCACTCACTCTCAGGCTCTTGGGCTGCTGGCGAACTTCAACGGCATGCTTCTGCCGTAGCTCCTGCTCACGCCGTTTGTTGTACTCCATCTGATTGGTGAGCTCAGTCTGGTGCTGTGTCCTGATTAGTTCAGCCCGCGTGCGCTGCACCAGGCCCAGCTGCCGAAACTCCAGCTCTTGAGTGGACTCATGATGTCGAAGCAACATTGCACATTCCAGATCCTTTAAAGTTTGTTTCTTGTTCAGGTCCTACGTTCAAAAACATTAAAAGCGTCAGACAATAAGTAATGATTAGGTTTAAACAAGTGTATTAAAAGGAACAGTTTACCCAAAAATATATTTTCCATCCTCACGTCATTCCAAACCTATGTTTTTTTTTTTTATGTGTGGAACACAAAAGATATTTTGAAAAATGTCTTAGTGGTTTTGTGTCTATACAGTGGAAGTCAATGGATGCCAATGTGTTTGATTACCAAAGTACTTAAAAATATCTTCTGTGTTCATCAGCAGCAAAAAGTCATACGTGTTTGGAATGCCATGAAGGTGAATAAATGATGGAAGAAATGAACTATCCCTTTAATCATGCAATCAAGGAGGCTGGTATGATACCCACTGCTGGTCACTAAACCTGACTAGATGAAAGGTGTTTGACAAGTGCTGGCATCTACCTTATTTTACAACATGGAAGTAGGATGAAGCGGATGAAACTGTAAGCCTGACACATTATTCATAAATGGCTGTGTCTATTATTATGTTAAAAATAACGTAGATAGTAACAGAACAGAAGAACACTTGAATGCTTTATACCAACTATGATTAGTCTCTTTATCAGCATGGCTGTGTTTTGGTTGCATGCATAAAAAATGATTATCAAATACTTTATTTCACAATATCAAGTAAACTGTGGATTAAAATTGGCCAGTTAGTCAAACAGATATTGTCTTTACATGTGAAAGTTCTTTACCTCTCTGAGCAGGTCTTGCTCCAGGTTGTGTCGGGATAGCAGCATTTTTCTCTTGTATTGACGACCCTGCAGCTCATAGTATTGCCTCTGTCGTCGTAGCAACCCAGCCTCTTCCTCTGCCTGGTGCTGCTGGAGACACTCCTTCTGCTGAACCAGCCACTCCTGTTTCTCTCGCTTTGGTGTGGACTGGTTCTCATTAAGCTCCTGTGAACAGGCCGCCGGGAAGAAACAATGTTTTTTAACAATGTATTTTAAGAGGTGTAATGATAAATCAATTGCTTCATATCACAAATTTGGAGTCACGGTTCAATTCAGTTTGGTTCGTGGCATCTAAAGAATACAAGATTCACTTTCAGTGTCATAATACATAAGACAGTAACTTTAGTGTACAGGGGAAATCCCCCATCAGAAGCTCATATGGCGGGACTTGTAGAAGTCGTAGAAGAAGAAGTGAGCTGTTATCAATCCCACGCGTCACTGATTTTAAATGCGACTGAACGTTTGGTCTCAACTAAAAACAATGGAATACCTCTTTGAGCTGCTCTTTCCGCTGTCTGTACTGACGTTTTTGAGTCTCAAGTAAACTAGTCAACTCTTTCTTCTGTTGGCCCAAGATATGCTGCTGAAACTTTTTCTCCTCTCCAGAAGCATTCTTAGTCTAATGGGGAAGCCAAGGAATGGCAAAAGAACAGATAAAAAAGAGGTTATGTTACAGATCAGATAGCTTTTACAATGTAAATATGTAAACAGGTCAGCATCATCTTCTCCAAACACCTCTTTCTCCAGGATGCCCTGATGCTTTTTGCCGAGTTTGTCTGCCTCACTGCTGAAGTTGTTCCTTTGTGTTTCCAGTTCTTTGTCAAGCCTGAGCTGATGTTCATCCATCTCTGCCTTCAGCTTGTTTTCCAATGCCATCAACTGTTTTTGATGCTGCCTCCTCATACGTTTGTACCCTGACATTTGCTCTCTTAGCGCTGAACCCTGCTCATGTTCCTGAATCTGACGGGTCACCAAAGAGGCCGTGCGGATGGTGGCAAAGTGGTCCCGCCCTCTACGTCTGCGACCCCCAGAGGGACCTTGCTGTTGAGAGTCCATCTCTGGCTGGTAGGGGTCATCATAGATGTTGTCATGGTTCTGTAAGACAGCACAGAGAAAAAGTGTCACACAAACAAATATGGAACCGTTTTTTGTAGGCAAACAAAAATTTTCAAACCAAACCTACTGAGACATACCAGAGGTTTGTGCAGCACAGAGCTGTTAGAGGTCACTGTATGCTCGCCCTCCTGCATCATAGCCATCTCACCGCTGTCATCTGAACCATCAGCAAGGCTGTTCACTGAAGAACTCTGGGAACTGGCACTAATTGACATGGATGGCAACGAATGTGAGCTTTCCATGCTGTTAATCGTCCCTGTCCGCAACATGTACTGCTCTACATCCTGCAAAATACATAACATTCATCAACTAAACAATATAATGAATGGTACATATGGATGCATTTACAATAAATGGGGTCTGAGACTTTCAAGCTTAAAAAAAAAGCACAATAACAATGTCATAAATGTAATATTCCAAGTCTTCTGATGCCATATCACTGAATTGTCTAAGAGAAAGACTTAAAATTAAAGTGATTGTTAAGTGAAAATCTCGCCATCCGCCCTCCTAGGTTTAGGAGAAAAATAGTAATGTATGATTTATAAACTAATTATTCTTTTAAATCATTAAATAAATAATCTAGTTCATAAAACCGGTTTGACTCAGTAAAAACTGGGAACAATGACCTGGTCCTGATGATTCAACAAAGTCTCTGGAGAGTTTGATTTTTAGTAAATAATGGCTTACATTTTGGTATATTCCACATTTAGAACTATAGTACAACTTCAGAAGACTTGGAATACAGTATACAAATGAAAAACTAGCACAAAAGAATAAAGAGTCAAAGTCAAAATGTTTGAAATACAAGTGAACAAAAAGTTGAATAGCCAGTGGACAGACAAAACAATTTACTCAACTCTCTATTGTATTCTATACATCTATTGTTTAAGTGTGTCTTTTTCTGGTAAGCTTATCCAACAATACCACAGGGAGTTAACGCCCAGGCAGACATATTTATTGTCATGCTGATCAACTAATACTGTTTATGTTGCCAAATATTACTTATCTACTTGGTTGAAATGACTGAAATGATTATGCACATCCATTGTTAAGAAAATTGGTCCTGAAAATCAATGTTATTTTATTTTTCTATTTCACAACAACAATAAAGTCATTGATAAAGGGTTATCACACCTCTTCCTCCTCTGTGCCCTCAGTGGCAGGCCCATTGTGTGCTTCCTGGAAAAGGATCTTTTTCATCTTTCGGTATTGCAGGTTATCTAACTCCCTCACGGCATCTTTAGTGCGTGCTATCAGATCCATCACCACGGTCACTGGACGCTCACGACACAGGAAGTGATGCTGGAGGAAAAAAAAGAGGTTTATTTCAAGGCAATCACAGAAATGTACAATGTTCAAAAAGTGTTACAATAACAGGTTTAAAGCTTCTCCAAACTGTAAAAGACTTTTACTTTCAGCAACACATCAGAGGTAGGTCTGTCCTGGGCAATCTTCTGCAGACAAGAGTCTACAAAGTTACGAAAATAATCCGACCTAAGGGGATGGGAGACAAAATACATTAATTGATGAGTCAAATGTATAGACAAATAGGCAGCAAACTAAAAAAATAAAAGGTAAACTCTGTGACAGAAATTTGGAGAAGGTTTTCTACCAGTGATTGGACTGCAGGACTGGGCTCTCATTCTGGGCGATGTGGTATAAGGCACTCATAGCATTCATGTTAAACAAGGGAGGCTTTCTCTCCGCTATAACAGAGGAAAACAATTAACCGAACTGTTAGCTGCTAGATTTACACTGTAAAT
>JAZGTK010005236.1:0-22841 GCA_036877625.1 Ambastaia sidthimunki
CTGTCTGAATGTGACACCTAAACACAGAGCGTTGAGCAGGAAGAACTCAACCTGCTGCTGGACAGGTAGAGAAACAGATGATTTACCCTAGTAAGCCGCCTATCTAGACATCATGTCAGGGAGTCATGGGGTAAAATGACACGGCTGTGTTTTTGACTAGCAGACTGTTTGACTCACACTTTCAGGCTGTGGCTGATCTGTAACATCAGAAGTTATTTTCTTAAGCAATTTTGGAGAGGCTAGCAATAGCAAGCTAGCTTTGCAAACGTAAGATCCCGCCCTCTCTTCAGTGCGATCTCTAAAGCCACGCCTCCTCTGATACGGCACAGACGTATGCAAATATATAGTCTGACAGGCAAGCAGGACATCCTATCATTGCATTCAGACCAACATTTAACCAGCATAATCTGAAATGTTTCTGGAAAAGATCGCCTACTCTCTCACCTACAAATACAAAAGTTGTAAATATGAAAATACTTTCCACTGAGCAAACAAGCAACTTCTCCCAAGTAGGACAAAGTTATTACATTCATCCAGAGAAATAAAGACTTCTAAAAACTCCTCAAGGAAAATTTGGCAGCAGGATCTGAAATTAGAATAATTATATCCAAGCGGATCTCAAACTTTGATTTCATTACCTAGCAGCTCAAAAAGAAGTTGATTAACTTATTTCTTTGTATTTTTACACACTCCACACTAAATCTGCCAACTGCGCAGAGGCTAAATTATCCTTTTATATAATATTCCATTTTAAACAAGATTTCACACCTACCCAGGCAATATGAACATTCTCAGATTTCAGATATAATTTTACAACACCTTCAAAATTACATTAAAAACAAGTTTTGCAATCACTAATAGTTTAAGAGTTAAAAGTAATGTTTCCTGTTTAACTATCACTAAACTTAGCTAACTAAGAATAATTTAATATCCTCCAAAAATGTCAACTATGTCAGGCACTATGCCATCAATATCAAAAGTAGTAAAAACATTTTCTTCATGTTAGTACAAACAAGCCGGCAGGATGTCTGGCAGAAGATCTTAGCTGTTTGTGTGGACCATCACCATGGTGATCAAACAGATGTTCAATCCACAAATACAGTGAGTCCAGATCCTCACTCACTGTCACAACATCCATCCAAACATCCCGCTAAACTCACAACAGGTGCATCCATAAACCCTGAAACACTCTGACTACAACAAACACAATCATGCATAAAACTAACTCTCACACAACCTTATGCCTTCACACACATTTATTTCTAAAGCACATTTAAAACCAGCCGGCGCTGGCTAAAGTCCTGTATATTTACTGTAGTATTTCTTTTAATTAATAATCTGAACAACTTAGTTAGAGTATTTCAAATGTTATTTCTAAGTAACTCGATACATTACATTAGTCACAATTTCAATTTTTCTTGCTAGTTTAAAACGCTTAAAAGTTCTTACAATGTTTAAAAACATGCAGGTTTCACATGCTAAAGTTTATCCAATTTCTTACAACTGCACATGCATTAAAGAAAATGAGCAAATTTCTGGCAAGATTTCCGCCAAGCGGTTTCAAACGGACGCATGCTGACCTTTCCTCTCCGAACGTTTCTTGCGGCGTCTCTTGAATCTGGTCCGGATGAGGCAGTAATAGGCCCCCACGCTGTGTGAGGCATCCAGAACAAGGGCCATGACCCCGTCAGCTGAGTCAGAGAGGAAACTACTGTATCTGTTCTCTTCTGTTTCTGAGCCTCTCAGTGGAGGTGTGAGGCTTCCAGCCCTCTTCCCTCTCTAAGCTCTACCACACACACACGAATACACGCGTGGTCCACCGCCCCTCCTCTCCCTTTAGTACTTAGTGAGAGAGAGCGCGCGAGAGATGGAGTGAAGGATCATGGGAAAGCCGTACAAAGAGCTCGCAAGGTTACAACGAGTAAACAGAGACCGCTGGAGATTTTGTGCTGGATTTGTGATTTTAAACTTGTTTTCTCTTTCATGTCGCTCTCTTTGCCTCACTACAGTTCTTTACCTGAGGCAAAAACAGTCCGCTCTCACTGGCACAGGTGTGGTGACATCACACCGCACTCAGCCAATCAGGGTCTGGCTTCAGTTCATTACATACAAGCAGAGAAAACGGCATAAATTTACTCTCTTGGTGGCCCTTGACAAACTCTTTCTTTGTAGTTTTTGATGAAACTGCTCAGACTTTGTTCTGTTGGCTGCCACTTTGAAATGAAAAACACGCTAATATCTCTCTGTCGGCACAACGTTCAGCTCTATGAAGACTGCTGGCTTTGAAATCCACATTAGCATCATTTGAGAGAAAGGAAACTAGAATTTTCTCTTAAAGATCTCCAGGGACAAAAAGTTGGATCCAAAACTTAAATTTAGAGAAAATAGTTTAAAGAGTTTTTCAAATGTTAAAGTTTTTTGATCCAAGTGAGTCAAAGCCGGCCCGACTCATGTGTAAACAGACAAGTTATTAAAAAGTTATTTGAATGTGAGTAAAACTTTTTATAATGTTATGTAACATATCAATAAAGTTGTTGTTAAGTTGTCAGTGGAATGTTTAAAAAACATTACAGAATAAAAGTTTGAATAACGTTCATACAGTGTCTTAAAATTGGATGTTTTAATCCATCCCTGATTACTGTAATATTACAGTTATTTAGGGTATTAATATAAATCTATAATGAAAGCAGCTTGAATCCAATCACTGGCTTTTGATGTATCGTTCATATTTCATTACAGCTTTAGTTAAAAGCTCTGACGCCATCAGGTGGCCAAAGCACGTCACTGCAATTTTGTCCTGCACTCATGCAACAAATATAAAACACAGCTTTCACTAACATATCTAATTATATTAAATAATCTCAAATCTGTTTAAACATTTTACATTATTCATCTACAGACCAGATCGGATGCCACTTCGCTGTCATCACAACCTTTTAAATAAATCCTGCGTCCTACATGACCTACAAAATCTTGAACGAAACAAAAAACTTATCAAACAGAGTCTCTAATGTTGTAGAACACAATTATCACCAATAATAATAAACAGTTTATTATTTAGTCACATTAGCCAAACAGGACACGCAGATTTTCAGCTGGAACTACATGGAACTACATCAATACCTTTAACATGCTACAAAATACAAGATCTTAGTATATACTGCACGGTGCAGTATGCATTAAACAATGCATGCAACTTTTAAATGCATTGCATTTACGCATTATGCAATACCAAATATCTTAACCAATAGCAGACCAATCAAAAAATGAATAGAGAAAAATTATAAAAATTGCAGCGGGTATTAATTAATAATAGATACATTTAAAACATTGAAAATAATTCAGCACACTGTGGATGAGTAGTACGCATACTGCACAATACAAACTACTGCTGTAACTCAAGCTCACTGTGTTGAAGTAAATGAAGAAACATGAAATCAGGAGATACATACCCGCGTTTCCACTCGTCAAAGAAGCTTCCAGAAGATCACCTGACCTGCACAGATAAAAGAGAAACACAACACTAAATATCAGTCAAACATCTTGTGCATTTTAAATCAACCTCAACCGTCACATCTTCACCTCAGTGCTAATATTCCTCAACATCTTACAGTGATCATCCACTTAAACTCATTCACACAGCAGCTTCCAGAAGCCCTGAAGATCTCAAGCCACCGCAGATCCCTCAACATCACGTTAACAGGCCACACGTGTCTTTATCTCTGTCCACGTTACTGAAACGCTTCACCTGCAGTGACCACCAATGAAATCTGTGATCTAACAGCTGTGCTAAACCCATCAGGTGACGTGTCGTCTGTGAGCACAAAATGACTTCAGCTGCAGGTTCCCTCACACAAATCTGGTGGAAAAACAAGAGGGAAAATAAGAGCTCCTCAATCCAAGGTCACGGATCGACTCTCCTGGCCAAACAGAGGAAAACAAGGACAAAAGACCAGCAGGAAAGAGGACTGATCATCTCTACTTCACAAATGTCACACAGACTCAGTGTAAACAAACATTCATATCCTGACGTATTTACAGCAGTGTGAACTTCTTTCTCCTCCAAACGCTTGAAAGAAGCTGCAAACATCTCATGATGTTCCTTCACTCATCGTCTGTGTGGTCAGAGGAGCTGAAGCCAGAGGAGCAGCAGGAAAAATGCAACAGCAGCTCAATAAAAACAGGCCAGTCCAAAGTGTCCGGTTCCCTGCCTGTGTGTTTTTAACCCTGACAGCTGCCATGTGTCCTCTGAGAACACATCAGCTCTCCTGAGCAATGCCTGCATGAGACAGTCATGATACTGAACACACGCGTGTTATGTTTGTAGATGTTCGATTCAGAAGCTAGTAGGAAGTGAGGCAAGAAAAACATGTATTTTATTTATGGGCAGTTTAGTTTAACAGACTCAGCCTCCTTTTCTCTATATATGCATCTATATTTACTTCAGACATTCACCCCTAGTATGACTTGAGTAAGTTATAGTAGAATTATCATTTTTGGATGAACTATTCCTTTAACACAACTGAAATTAACAGTACAAAAAAAGCCCAGTGCTAGTAATTATATTGTCATGTGGTCAATTTCAGGAAACACACAGTGATAAAACAAACCAGACAGCAATCCTCAACAACTACAGAAGGAGACGCATCCAGCCAAATCCATAACCCATGCTGTACACATACTGTACACATACTGTACACATACTGTACTCTCAATCCACTATAATCCACTCTGGATCTAAACAAAATTCCAGAAACAATCCAATAAATAAACTATTTACGTTTCTGATGAAATAAGCACTTGGAACTAGAAATTACAGATCAAGCTACCTGTACAGTTTTGGGGTCACAGGGGGGCGCTGTTGCTCTGTTTCTGTTTTTTTTTTCTCACAGTCCAGATAATTTCAGATTCTCACTATGTTTTGCAGAGTATCATTAAATCAAAGTCAGATATGACAGCACAACAAACCATTTAAAATGAGCTAGTCTGACAGAAAAGACAGAAAATGAGATATTTCAGGAGCATTCAAGCTCACTGCCTCGTAACGAAGCCTAAATCGCAACTCTTTGCAGCTATGAAACATTTTCTTCAGGGTCCGATTTACTTTCTTTACACCAAATACTTTCTGATGTTTCAACAACAACTTCAGGCCTGGAAATGGCAACGCAAAATTATGTAGCCACTGCAAAATGAGACGAGAAGCTTCCCTGGAAAACAAATAAGTCAAATATTAGTCATATAAATATTTAACATGATGAGAGACTGCATGAGGAACATTGTGTGACCACAGACCACAATTATCCACTGGAAGATGTTTCTCCAGAACAGACAATCACACAACAGACCTGCTCAGCCAGACTCAATAAGAAACAGGAGTCACACACATTTAAATCCTGAACTTATTGTTTATTATAAGAACGAGTTCCCCCCTCCCTCTACAGGTATTTAACATTTTCTAGCTGTCTGTCAAAAAGTTAGGGTTAGTCTTTTCAAGTCACCTTTCCTGTTTAAGCAAATATTAAAACGGGGTTTAGGTACAAAATTTTATCTGTGTCATAAAGTCTTGCATCAGATCCCATTTAATACCGACATTTCATTACATTCCATTTTTGGCACTCGTAATTTCAGCGGCCAGCGGAGTGAGAGAAGTGTTTCGACCAATCACGTACCTTCTCTTTTCACGTGTTGCACAATCCAAGTGCTTTCATAAGCCACAAAATTCTTTGCAGTGTCTCTACAGTGTGATTCTCTTGCTGAAAGATCAAAGCAGACCAGATGAGACCCAGTTAAATGCAGCTAATCAAAATCTGAAGACAGCAGCCCTGCATTGAGGAATTTAATAAAAGAAAACATAAATCACACCTCCAGTCAGAACAGACAGTTTTCTGAAAGAGGAACTAAAAAAGATAAAAGGAACCAGGAGGACCTGCCAAGACAGACAGTCTAGGTGAGATACCTGATGTTCTGATTGGCTGAAGCTACACCTTATTAAACAATGAGATGTAATACCGCCTTCATCCTAAAGGGGGCGCGAGTGTTGTGACTCGTTGAAACATATAGAAGGGGGGTTTTACTGTATATTGTGCACAAGAGGTTACATGAAGGAGACGGATGCCAGGAAGATGGTACAGTAGAGTTCACATGGAATGCAAAGAACAAGAGAGGTACAGTTGCTGTCAGTCATCACCAGCCTCAAGAGGCCCTTCCTCAGGCGACAGAACCTGCATGTTAAAGAATGACCAGAGAGAGAGAGAGAGAAAAAGAGAGGGAGATACAGACAGACTGTTTTGCCCACAGGGAATCTGACTGTCTGCCTGCAGAACCTTCTATCAAGCGTGGAGACCATCTCCATCGGTAAACTGCCAGGCTGTTCCCAGCTCGCCCTCATGCCCAGAACAGCCTTGTTGGTAGAACGAGCAGGAAATATAGAGCCGTTATGAGGCAAAAAAGACATGAGGGGAAAATTACTGCCACTGCCCCGAGTGTGAACTTCCGACAGCAGAGTCAGTAGGATATTAGATTTATTTAAAGATGCCTGGCTAATATCCTCTGTAGCCCGCTTCCTCTTTTTTCCATAAGGCACTGGGGCAGCTTTGCCCACACCGCGGCATGTACAGGCACAAAAACACTTGCAAACTCACATCAGAAACGTGTAAACACTTAGTAAACCTTGTAAATTCTTTTCACAACATACGCCGCTCTCATGGCAAAAGTGCATGTGAAGATGGACACAGTTTGCACAGTTTGCACGCGTAAGTGGAGTAGAATTCCATTTACACACGTATGACCTTTTCCTGTTCTCCGGTTACACCACATGGGATGGGAAGCCTCGGTCCATTAGCAAGAGTCGTTAACGCAAGTCTAAATGCAAACGCTCAGACACAATAGAAGTCGTCACAGACTCACTGACTCCAAAGCAAGACTGTGGGATCTGTTCAGGACCTGTTAAAGAAGCAAACAAAGCAGGGAGAAAGAAATACAGCCCTTCCCTACTTGGTTTAATTGCCTTCCCTGCGTGTACGTATCTGTCAAGGCGCCGCAGTACCGCTGGTCTGACTTACGCTGCACAACTGGGGATGAGAAAAATGCTCTGTTGCGTTTCCTAGCAAAACAATCATTCACTAGTTCCTACTGGAGAGTGGAAAGAATCTCAACCGCATGGCCTGAGTCAACACCGTCAACACTCACAGGAACTTCAAAACAGAGGTTACAAAAACCAGAGATAAGGGGAGAAACGGGTCAGCACATGTACTGAACGATGGTGGTATTTCTAACACTTACGTGTTTGTGAAGCATCAATCGAGACTCAAAGATCTTACGTTTACATTACATTTATGCATTTTAAAGACACGTTTATCCAAAGCGACTTACAGTATATTCAATGTTTAAATTTTATTAGTACGTGCTCCCCAGGAATTGAACCCACAACCTTTGCGCTGCTAACGCAGTTGAGCTACAGGAACATTCTAGATCTATTTTTGCACCCTCAATCTTTACTTGCCTTTGACACATTGGGGTTGTTTGTTTATGGTGCGCCTCAATATTTCTCAAGGCTTACTATTTGGGTCAACTCTCTGGGGATCTGAATGGATAGTGTTCAGAAACCAGTTGGCCACCACAGCTGGGGCTCAAGGAACCCACCAGGTGACATCTGCAGTTCTGAAGCGAAGGGCGGGAACTCTGACTCTGCCACCTGGGCACTGATTAGACCTTCAGGGAGCGAGCAAGATCAGCAGAAGACCTTTAGAAACATGCGGTTATATGTCAAGATGCTGTGAACATAGCTGATACCAAACCTTCCTGAACCACACTTCTCAGAGGGGGTGGAGCTTATGCTACCACAAACTAACAGTGACGCAGTGCAGTCTGCACCAAGAAACAAATCTCCTGTGTGAGGAGAAAATGAAAAAGATGCAGACACAAATTCACAAAATCTTTGAGGACATTCACTGTTAGAATACTGTCAATCTGTACTACAATCTGTAGCCCATTGCTATAACTATAACCATTAAAACAAAGTGCCCAACCCAAAACCTAATCTTAACCTAATTCCAACTGTAACCCTAAAACCAAGTTTTAATCCTTAAACAGCCTTTAAAGGGGTGACAGAAAGTGAGGACCACCAAAACAACAAATGTCCTCACTTTACTCTTTGTGTCCTGTGATGGCCTAACTGGTCCTTACAAAGCTAGATGCACAAGTACACACTCATACAAACATGAACACTCACCTCCAACAAAGCCTTCTCTGTTAGTTGGTCAATGAAGCTAAACCTGTTTCTTTTCAGCTAGCAGTTTTGCTCTTCAGCAGAAACTGAAACCCACTGATTATCGAGGTCCAGCACCAACCTGTGACAATCCAGACAAGATCTAGAGGATAAGATCTGTTTCAGTGCTGTTGTCGGAGCAGCAGAACAATGCCCCAGAGTTTTTCCCACGCAGACCCCTGCTGGGGCTCTCCAGCTTGTGTTACAGAAGCTGTGGTTAAGTAGGCCAGGAGTGTGTGAAGTGAGAGAGACTGAGGCAGAGGATCTCACTGCACTTCAGAGGGGAGAAGAGAGAGTTCAGGTGGGTTTCAGTGCATCATCTTTTTAAAGAAATATGAGTGTCTATCTTCAATTTCACAGAAGAGTTACATAGCAGAGGAAACTCATTTTCTAGGCTTCGGACTTTATACCAACAAATTATGCAAAAACAACAACAATAATAATAATAATATTTGTTATTATTAGTGATATTATTTTTATTATCCAAGTCCAGAAAAAAATAAAACATAAAAAGCTTATTCATATAATATACAATTTTGACCTTGAACAGTACTCTGGTACTTTTTGTCAACTAGCATTTAATTGTCTAATGCTGACTGATCAAAACAGAAAGATGTTTTAATAACATTAAATTGATTAAGCTAAATCTGTGGGGCATGAGCAAACTCAACAGGATGGTTTAAGGCCAAAACGCAAACACACACACACACACACACACACACACACACACACAGTACAGGAAACTGCACTGATGCCTGTATTTTGTAGAGGAGGGCGTAGGGTTTAAAGTTGGCCGCCGTTCTGCCCAGCGTCCATCTCTCCAATCAGTGGGCAGGATCCAAAGCAAACAGCTATTTCCTCTGGACATGGAAGTGAAGGCTGCTCCTAATTCCTGAATACCACGAGAGTGAGAAAGGGCAGGTCAACAGTTACAGTATAAGACACTGGATCTGTCCCAAATGCCATACTTGATGTATACTTGGATTGGACATTGATTAAACATCTCAACGACACAACCCACAAGTCTATGAAACACTGTTACC
Source organism: Ambastaia sidthimunki (assembly GCA_036877625.1). Taxonomy (NCBI): domain Eukaryota; kingdom Metazoa; phylum Chordata; class Actinopteri; order Cypriniformes; family Botiidae; genus Ambastaia; species Ambastaia sidthimunki. Next base: position 9,310 of record JAZGTK010005236.1, read on the forward strand.
AAAGTGTGGTGGACCTAAAGGGTCACATGTGGAACCAGACCAGACCACAGCAGACTCTGTCCTAGTTTAGTGTTAAACCCTAGTCAAGCTTTTCTCCACAGCATGAACTCTGACTCCATCCAACATCAACATCACACTGCCTGCTTATCTCTCTCACTCTTCTACAACATCTGGCCATCTACAACACTTCCAGACACAACAAGCCAGGCAGACAGAAACCAACCTGAGGCAGCCACTTACCCAAACGAAAGACCAATGGTTCACAAAAGGTTCATCCAATCTGCAGTATATCACCATGTACTGAGAAAAGCTCATTAACCCCATTAACCCCAGAGGTGCTAAATCACTTCAGAAGGGTTCACACTGGTGTGAAGGTAAATCAGATCAGATCAACCATTAGCATAAAGCCAGAATCAGCCCAATCAAACGCAACCTTCACACTGAACTTCTGAGGAAACAAGCTTTCATACAATTCACATAAGAGAAACCAACAAGTCTGGCTGTGTTTACAATGTGGCGATATTTACTTTCTGCTGGGATGTTTGTTTAAGTGTTACCGCGACGAGGGTTTTAGCGTATTGCGCTTGTTGTTGTTCCTTCTCACCCTAAAGCTGTCATTACATATATAAAGTCCCATATTTATGTTTTACACTCTTTCATTACAAGCCTCTTGTGTGCCGAGCCGCTCCGAAACATTTACAAGCTCATTGAGACGTCAGAAGGCAAGAGAGCTTTCATTTAATGCTGCTTTTCAGCCCTCACAAACGCTTTGAAAACTGCCGCATGAAGCCGGCGGCTTGAGGTTACATAAGAAATGTGCATAAGAGTAAACGAGTGTGAAAGCAGGGAACTCTGTGTACCAGGGTTTTTTAATATCGTCACAGATACATTCGGGGCATGATGCAGTCAGGAAGAGAGAGAGTCTTAAATTCAGAACTACCAGGAGTGCTTGGCTAAATATATTATGTCATCAGTTGCTGCAGTTTGCGTAAGATGATTAGGACTGTAAAAACTCTGAAACATTTATTTATCTTGGAAAATATAGTTTTGATCATTACACACTAGCAGTAAGCTGTAAGTAGTATTTCGAACACAACCGCAGAGCATCTGTGCCCACAAAACTCAATTTTCACAAATTTCTCAGAAATTTCCAAACACCTGCAATGTCAGTCAAACACACAACATGTTCTTCTACTCTTTGCTTTTTCATTTATTAGATATTTTGGCCAATCTGACAGCGTTTTCATCAATCAATAGGAGCACGGCGCTCTCAGCCCTTTTAAATCCATCCCAAAGATTTTCCATCAAAACCTGGGCAGAAAAATGAAAAACACCTCCAGATTTCCACTGGCTCTACTTTCACCAAACTTTGTGAATTAGTTTTTGGGATTAGAGTTTGTTTTGCTGCACCATCCACACAAACAAACGTCATGTTCTGCTCCTCCAAAAATCAATATTCAGCGTTTATATTTTACATGCAACGCACCAGCAATGGATTGGCAGCGTAATCCATTACTCCAGCGTTTTCTATCATCTCTCTTTAAACACATCATCACTTCAGCTGCAGACTCCAATCAATTCAGTCGGAGGCTCTCCGCGAGGTCAGCCATGCAGAACAGCTGCAGCTGCGACGAGGTAATTTGGGGCCCCAGCGGCACCCACTGATGGGCCCCAAGGCATTGTGGGTAGATTCTCAATGGCCCTCAATGACAAATGGTGTTAGTGTGAAATGGAAACACATTCTGGTCTCACCTCAGTAAAAGAAAATAATGAGAGACTATTTCAAGATGTTTCGCTAGTCATGTTATAAGACAAGGTACGCTAGTTAGCTTGGCTACACTTTTGTGCAGATGGACGGCCGCTAATGACAAAAAGACAGGTTCAACATCTGAGGAAACAGTATAAGATTAAACTCTCAAACCCTGATTTAATTAATTGCAACATCACCCTCCAAACCAAATTGTATATATAGTCTATTTTTTGTCATTAACAAAAGGCTGAGGATTTATCCTCTGAGGAGAAACAAAACAACACGGTTATCACCCACTCACAACCCTACAAAACTACATCTGACATTACCTGTGATCAGACAGCTCTGATCTTCCAGACAGCAGGAAACAAGGCTGATACGTGGGCTGTCTTGAGAAATCAATACATCACACAATAATCACAGACATATTCAACAGAGGAAACGCCAGTTTGTCCCTCACAGGAGGAAAAGTCTGAGAAAACAGGATGACAGCTATGGTCTCAAAGAGATTTATGCATCAGAACACCAGGCCCGGCAATAACACCAAAGCTTTTTTGCCTCAGTTTGAGTCTACTCGCTGTTCATGTAGACTGGAGAATGATAAGTTAATAATACTTACTCTAGTATGTATGGAAGTATGTATTTACAGAAATGCCACCAAATCCCAGGTACCCTGTACTACATTGCCACGGGGATTTCAGCCACGACCACCCTGACATTTTATTACATTCAGTTTGCCCTCTGAAGGACACGGCAAACTTGATTATAAAACATAGACTGTGTTGAAATTGATTTTTTTCCACTGGGTTACGAAAAAACTTGTGTTGAATTCTGATGAAGATCGGGAAAATGATTCTGTCTCGACAATCAGTTACGACAGGTCATGAATACCACCTGCGTGAGAGACAGACACTCACGCTCATTAATACATATGGATATTTTCCGTCAGGGAACTCAGCGCATCATTCATCTCCTGTGTTTTTTTTTCCCAGCCTTTCCGTGAAATTCCCAGTCTGCTGTCTTTGCAAAAAGCTCCCGGATCTCCGAGCAGCTCAGAAGGAATGAGTGATGTCCCTGCAAATCACACGAGAATAGAAAATGGAAGTTTTTAATAAACTGCACACCAAACAAAGACTCAACCAGATATCAATATAACATTGTATTGCCTGCTTAATATGAGTCCCACATCTATCCCAAACCATCAGCTACCACTAAATCAGAAGCAATATGATAGGTTGATTAGAAAGTCATAACCTCAGCCCTAAAATCTGATTGGTTGGAATGTTAGTCGAGGACCAGTAAGGATGTTGATCCGTGAATTTACGAAATGTCTTCACATAAAACAGGCACCCAAAAAGGCCTGAACGCTAATGACATATTGTGTGTATGAAGTCTAACAGCCTCAGCAGAGAATTCAGCCAAAGTCAGAGCGCCAACTCATCAATAAAAGCTTATAAATTATTAAGAGAGTTCATAAAAACGTACGGCGTGTACTTCTGAGAGACTCCCTCATAATGAGAAAAACAAGTGCTTGGGGGATGACGCATCTCTCTGAAGTTACACAAACACAGGTAGAATCGCTGATACTAATGTAATACACTATTGTATATAAAGCGGAACACAAACAATGGAAAACAAAAAAGTACCTTGTTAAGGCCATAATTAGACATGAATAGACACTGAGGTCATGGTGCTCATGTATTGGTCACCGGAGCCTTTGGCCAGAATGACCTGAGGTGCTGTGAGAAGTGCTGATCCGGTTAATGCAGAGCACTGATGCTAAAGCCTCCAAAACCTCTCTCCTCACCTGCCTCTCAACACACCAATTTACTCCAGCAGTGAAACACACACTCACAGCTGAGAAGACCAGCCATCACATTCTCCTGCATGACCGGACGAGAAACTACCACAGGAAATAAGAGGAGAAGATGAAGAGAAACACAAGCAGAATGGCAATGGTTCAGCTCAACATCTGAACATCTGAACTGGTTTTACTACAGTAAACACACCATGAGCTCACAGACATGATGCAACAACACACAAAAACAAAACAACAAGCAGATGAAGAACAACAACCCAGAGAAAATCATCTTACGGCTGGAGCAGGAATGAAGAAATCATCCGTTTCTGAGGCCACTCAGCAGAACTGAAAAATAACTCCCAGATCTGCTCTGGTTTCTGAAGAGCAAACACAGCTCCTCACCGCAAAACACAGACACTTTCCCCTGAAATCTCAGTTCTGCGTGTCAGAGTGGCAGTTTCCATCGGCTCTTTTGTGAAAGTTCAGCTTTCTCAGCTCACCGCAAATCACTGTGTGGGCATTACGACTTCATTCATGCTGATATACAGTGTTTATGGTCACCGGTTCCAGAATAACAACCGACTAAAATATTAGCATATGGTGCAGCACGTAGCGGGAGAAAAAACCTGAAGTGTTAAAGGCACAGAGATTTTAATGAGCTGATGCTGGGCTGTTATTAGCTATGTGCGTAGGAGGTGACGTTTATTAAACAAAATGAAAATGATGAATATCTTATACGTGTCCTAAACTGTCAGTGAAAACAAGAAGGCTAAAACTTTTTCTAAAAGCTGCTGTGTTTAATTTGTTTTTATAGAATAATTTCTCCCATCTCAGCTTAAAGGAACAGGTCACCCAAAAATTGAAAATTATTGTTTACTTTCCTTATATATGACCTTATATGACCTTCTAACTTCAGTGAAGCACAGCAAATGATGTTAACACAGAATGTAAATGACTGACAGCCTCTGTCCCAATACACTGTTTCTGTAAAGAAAGAGAATTATTACATGTTATATCATATGGGTTTAGAACATGAGGGTCATTTCAGAGTAAACTATTCCGGTTAGCCAGGAGTTACCATTACCCCAAAACAATCTCTCAAAAACAGTGCCACACTTTAAAATGTTTTACTGGTATGTTTAAAAAAAGGTTTCTGGACCTACAAACTCTACAGCTGCTTGTCCTGTCAGTCTACAGCAAACTCAACTCACTTAATTTAATCTGAGTCTATTACCATTCCAATCATATTATAAGGTCAGGACGGGAGCTGTAGCACCAGGTTCGAGGAGGAAAGAGATGTGAAAGGACGTTGGATTAGAGGGCGTCTGCAGGGTGTTTACACTATTAGAGGGCCGTGAATAAAAACTAACGTGACACCACAGCCAGCATATTAATAGACCGTTGGTACAAGGACAAAATTCAAAAACAAAGCACTCTGGGTAATGTGCATAACTGTACATGGTGCTTTTCAGACTTTTCAAACAGAACAATGAGCATCAGGGTCATTAATGTACCAGCATTCATCTCAATCTTTAGATGTTGCTCTCTGGATCTTAGACCATTCACAACCATCTCCACCCTGTTGGAAAAACAAAACAGCTTCTCCTAAACTGGGTTTCTGGTATTGGCTTGTTTAAACTGGTATTTTAGCCTGGCAAAGCTGGTATACAGCTGGTTTAGCTGGTGAGCCACCTGGTCTCCTAGGTTGCCCAGTTGACAAGTGTCCAAACCCCTATAAAACCAGCAAACAGACCGGCCAAAGCAGGCTGAGAGGCCAGTGAAGACCGGAACACAAGTCAAAGCTGATTTTTCCCAGCAGGACACAGAGACTCTGTCTATTCCTGCCGTATTTCTCACTCCATCAGTTTGTCATTAATTAATACTTGCTCAGTCTGCAATAAATCATGTTTTCAAGACTTCAACACGCGTTCAGGCCACTAATTCAGAAATATGATTCATAATTACACTTGTTTTCTCTTGATCACTCGTTTCATGCTGAAACACTCACTGCATGATCCGCTTTCAGTCTGATCAGACTTTTATCCTCTTGAAACGACCAAGATTAAAAGAAGGCAGAACAAAGAAAAAAACACTTTAAGATAATCACAGGAATAATGAATGTAATTTGCCATCACTTGACAGTCAGCTCTTTCTAAATTAAACTTGAAAAATAATCTTCTGTTTAAAGGATTTAAAATGCCTGTTCTGATGTTCCAACTCCAGTCCAGTTTTTCTTGTGGTCTACATTGAAAAGGCTGATTATATGGACTGTGTTTGTCTCAGGCCTAATACTGTACATGCAAGAACTTATCCTGGGATATTGATCTTCATTTGAGAGTTACTGCATCAAGCAGAGGTAAATAAAACATGAACAAGAGAGTCTGAGTCAGTCCGATCCGAGTTCCTGCAGAAACGACTGGATGAGGAATAATTCATACAGCTGAGCACACAGGAGCTGAGGGGGAAACAACAGAGGTATTCCAAAACAAAAGAACTTTGGTAGACCTGTGCTTTATCCTGCTGGCTCTGCAGTTTGGCTTTCCTGCACCTCAGTGGACCTCACCGGCATCTCTTTCCTCACTGAGGCAAACCACAAATGAGTTTAACACTGCATGATTTTCATCCTATTAAAAAACAACAACATTAATTTAAGTGACATTCAAGAAGTAATAGTATTTGAACTAATTCTACAGTTTGGCAGAAGTATTAAATAATAAAAATTGGATGTAACTTCTGACTGCATTCATCACACTTAATGTTTAATCCTGTTAGCCAAGAAAAAAAAAGAACTGTTTAATTATCATTCTTAGTTCTAAGTTCTAGTAACTACACTACACACAAAAGGGGGCTTCACAATGTCATATAAAGAACCATTTTGGGCTGTCTAGTTCCACAAAGACCCCAAAAGTTCCAAAAAGGAACATTTTTATTTCCCAAAAACAGAAATGTTTTCTCTTTTTAGTGAAAAAGGTTCTTTAGGCTTTAAAAGGTAATAAAGAACTTGTTCTTTTAACAATTTTTGGTGAACCAAAAATGGCTCTGCTATGGCATCCCTGTAAAGAATCTTTTTTTTTTTTTTAAGAGTGCAACCTGTCAGTACACGGGACACCTTCCCCCCGTGTGCCCAAAAAACACAGAGATTAAACATCAACAAAACAAACAACAAAAGATTAAAGGGCAATTGAAACATGATGAAACTCTACAATAATGAATTTAATCATGCAAGGCCATCTGAGAATGTAGGACATGTCCAATCTCTCGTGGTCCTGCTCTGCCATGTTGAATTACATCCAAGAGGAATCATGTTTCAGTCCCTATAATCCACCAACTGTTCTGCACAGTTTGGCAGAGATCTCCTACATAATCACAGATCATATTAAATAGCTGATCCAAACAAAACCAAGACAGGTCAACTTCACCAACATGCAGGTGAGCACGACCAACACACATAACACGGCTTCTAGATATCAGGTCGTTCCCATTACAGAGGTACAGACAGAGACGTCCCAACAAAAAACTGATCCAGGCCAATAAAGAAACGAGCTACTCAGTGCTGCATGTACAGACACACACATCAGTATGTGTAAGTAGATGCAGGAGTCTTATGCTCTACAGATGGAGCTCAAAGTATTAATCCTTTATTACACACGATGATGTCTGTGGAGCTTCAGCAGGGTCACATCGATGAAACGGCACCTGACTGGAGAAAGTCAGCAGAGATCAGAGGCATTTCTGCTAATTCTGCACAGACATCAGCACATTAAGAAGACAAGAGCTTGTGTCAGTAACTTCTAGAGAACAGCCAATACACAACCAGCAATTAGAATGTTCACCAGCACGGACCAATCATCTGTAAGCCTGACGAATGCATAATGAATTCGCTGTAAAATAGTTTAATTTTCTATGTATTCATTGCTACAACTGCATTTGCATAGAATTAAAGCATTCAGTCAAATGAAGTCAAACTGACAATTCCCAGGAATTCGGACATGACGGCTCAAATTATAAATCATTATTATAAACTTACTATTGGGAATCAGGTTAAATAACTGATTTTTGTTCCATTTTAACTCAAGAAAGTTACAGATTACAGTGTTAAAACAAAAAAAGTATTGAAACAATGAACCAAAAGAGACCAAAAACATCAAAATCTACCTTTGATACAACTTAAATACATGAGGAATACATTAGGAATTCTTCAGCACTTCAGCAAGAACCGACTGACCTGTTGTGTGTGAAACAGAAGTGTTAACATACTGGCTTTATACAACAACCAGTGTGAGGTTTCTGCCATGAAATGAAGTGTAAAAAAAACTCCACACATGGCACAACTTAATGAGGCACAACAAATTCAGCACTGAAAAAAACTTCCTTCCTCACACCAAATGACAACCTTTAAAGGCCAAAAACAGCCCTTCTTAAAACCTCACACTGCTCACCTCAATTATATAAGCAGCACACTGCCTCTGCGGTGTAAACATCTCAAATGTAACACTGAGAGAATTTACTATCGTTTTCATAAGCGCAATTTTTAAAACACCAAAACTGTGATGTTTAATTTTAACACCAAAACGTAAAAATAACATTTCAAATTAAAGAACAACGAAAGTAAATCAAGAACAGACTATGCGGCACGTATATAGAGATTTGGAAACCTGGCGCTCTGCTGTATTGGGCTGACACAGGTCCCTGAGAAACAGATTGCCTTGGCTTTCCTGCTGAGCGCTGCATTCTGTCAAATAACCCGACGCTTGGCTGAACTATCCTTGCTTGTCCTTGCTTTCTGCCCGTGTTGAGGAGAAGAAGTGGCCTGCTGAAGAGCAGAGCATGATGGTTCTCCGTAGGACATCCATCTCTTGAGAGGACGCCCAGCAGACTCGAGCCTGACCCGCTGCCCCCTGACATGTGCCGAGTTTTACTAAAACTAGCTCTGTTTTCATTCCACTCGTTTGTAGCTCCTTTGCCATAAGCTCCTCAGGATCACACCATGACCCAGCACAGCCTTTAACTAGCTGGCAGAAACCATCTGCTTCTCAAAACCATTTTTCCACACTGATGACGGTTTCAAACTATTTGTGCAGCTTAAGGAACTAAAACCTTCTGCAAATGGCACATGTTCTACTTTTTTATTACAGTAAAGCACTGTAGACGTTTTATTATTGAAGATCTTGCGTCTGCGTTCATGATTCTGTCAGCCAATCACAACATCCTTTTTCTAAAGCTGAAGACTGATCACATGATGCTGTATTTATAGGGCAGGTGGGACATCCTTTGTTCGAACTAGCTTTAAAATGCATTAAATTGTTACGTATCTGTTTGTGAAATGGGACATCTCAAACGGAAGTGAGGGAGAGTACATGCCCAGGGACATATTCGCCTCTGACTCTATGTTCAGAGATTGCCACAAAAGAACAATTATACAACACGCCGGCCGACTCTCTACAGCGTGTGTCAGACCTTCAAAAACGATTGAGACGCTCCAAAAAAGTGGAATTTAAGAGAGAAATAATATGTTTCCAGTCTCACAGCATCTCATTCATACAGGAGAACGAATTAATGATCTCTGCGCATTCATACATTTATACCTTTAACCAAAATCACTGCAAAGAAAGAGAAAGTGACAGATAGAGGGAGACAGAAGTGATGCTCAGCCATGCTGACAGTGTGCCTGCCGCTCTCATTCAATCAACCCGTCTCCAGATTTCCAAACCTCAGCCTCTGGGTCTCTGAGAGATCACATAACAGAGTCCTGTGAAATCAGCTCACTGTTGAGAACAGAAACTCTATCAGAGAATGAGAGTAAACAGCAGTGTTTGAAAGGGGTTAAAGTTACTGTGGTTGTCACCATATCACAATTTCAGTGGTCAATACTAATGCTGGTGAAATCTTGTTACAAAAGTTGTGCAAAAACACTACTTTAATACAAATGTATTTGTATTAAGAGTACAAAGAGTAATATTTTAAAAACAATGGGTCATATTTTTAAGTAAGTGCAGTTCAAGTATGGTGACCATATTCTGAAATTGTCCTAGTTAGTGCACACACACACACACTGCAAACTCTCCACAAAGCAAATAAATATATATAAATATATAATAAAATATATGTGCAATTTGAATTGCCATAATCTTTTAAATCTCACATTTCACAGCCACAATTATCACAACTTCTAGCGCATGTAAGTTATATCTTCATTAGTATGCGTGTTCCCTGGCTATCGGACCCATGACCTTGATGTCGCTAAGCATCATGCTCTACCAGAACCCGAGACCTGCGAAGTCCAGTAGTTCATTGTTTATTGCCCGATTAAATTCCCAGCGTTACGGACAAGACATGAGCAGGTTGACCTGTCGGATCCCCTTTAAACAAACAGCAGAGACAGACAACAGGGTGGACGGGCGACTACATAAACATCACAACAAGGTAAGATAATTCTACTGCCACGCAAGGTGACACTGTCACTCCAGTGTGTCCGTCTGCGCTGTCACACTGTGATGAGTTTCACAGGACTGTCTGCACTCTGATCAATATATGATGGACAGTGTGGCACAGATATAACGGAAACTATCGTTCCCTGTGCAGATGGAAAACATGAGCACGTCATACGGCCGGCAGCTATGATGGAATCAGACAATCACAGACACCAGGAATCAATCCAACAAAAACGCCACGCCAGCCAATCAGGAGCTACTGCTTATATGAACGTGCTGAACTTAGTTCCTCGTTATATTTGTAGCTAAATCGCTCAGAATTATTAGACATAAACAATTTATACCAATACAAAACGCAATAAATGTTTCATGCATTAATAAACATTTTCATCCACAATAATTTGGTGACAATATAATTTGAGTAGTTTGTACTTTAAGAGCTGAACTGATTTTATTTTAAAAACAGATGCAGACATAGAAAGCAAGACACAAGCCACGCCCCCTCTCCGCCCACCTAATTAGCCAGTTTCATCTACATCTAGATCACTGCATTCCTGCAAGTCGCAGGTTTAGAGCATGCAGTGACTGCGCAGACAGAGACACGCCCTCAACCGTCTGTGCAGCTCCAGCTGTAATTACATCAGCACCATTAATCACAAACCTGCAGTTTGATCAAACATCTAATCTCACTGAATGACCTGCTGACAGCAGAGAACCAGCACACGCTACTCAACCAATGCAGGACACAATCACAAACCAGCATTAACTATCTGATGTGATTCTGCACGGCTGTGTTCTCAACATAACTGCTGTTAATTTGCACGGGCGATTTGAGGGACAAGTAAATCGCCCTTTAACTTAAAACAGGAAAACTCTTTCATCCTTTCTGCACGCATGCTGAAAGTCTGACAGGCTGATGTGGAGGAAAAACTGCACACAAAATAAACACCAAACAATAAGCATATAAACAAGACAAACTGATCACAGACAAACTTTACAGCAAAGTAAACACACTGATGCAAAATCCTGACGCTACGGCAACCTTAAAAAAACACAAAACTGATTAGTTTTACTTTTAGATTCTGCCAGGAATAATTTGTTCCATAATGAAACTTCCATAATGAAAGTCTCTTTTTGCTCATCACTGTCACATCCCCGTGAAGATTAAAGTCACCACACACAAAAAAAAGAGAATCCATCAGTATTTTACTGGTCTGGAGGGAAAGGGCCTCAGGCAATTACTGAGCTGAGGGCAAAAATGACCTTTGGAACAAAAAAACTGTCACAAAGCACTTGAACAAAACAGAGGGTTTCTGTGATGCCCCCTAAAAATGGGCATGATGAAAAAAAAATCTTTGATGAATGACATACAACTTTAAATTTTTTTGGGGGAAAATCTGGATTGTTAAAACAAGCAAAACTGTACACAAACCTGTACTTATTCAAATATAATATTTTTTACACATTTTAATGACCTACTTGGCTTTTCCCGTGTTATTTATCTCAAAGTTGATTGGCTGATCATATATAAGTAACAGATCTTAAATTTGTAGCTATTGCATTCAAAAAACTGTTACACAGCTAACTTTAAAGAGCCATCTATCTAAAACATGGGTCAGATGAAATGGACATAAAGGGTTAGAGGTCTTGATTTACATATTAGAGCACAGAGTGCTATAAATCACACCACAGTGTTCTTTCTGCTGTCTCACATGCTGAAGGCATCGTGGGTCAGGCTGGAAGTCTAAACAGCTCTCAGTCATGACAGCCGTCACGCACATGTGCAATAAAGCAGTAAAAGTGCAGTGACTTCATGCAGAGCACAGATGTGAACGCAGCAGTAATGCACCAGTGCAATCTGCATTTTGCAACCGCATTTCTTTACTAAAATAAATGGAAAGGCAAAGTTAGAATGACAACTGCTGGTTTTGATGACACATTACCAGCATGTTCTTTAAATTTTATAAGAATTTCTTCACTTCCTTTGTACTTTCAGAAAGGGAAAAACAGAAAAGAATAAACTGGATTAACTAGGAAATAATAAACAGGTTAACTTGCAAGTTCTGGTCACAAAAAAAGCCACCCACAAGTTTTTATATATTCAATTTTTTGACCATTTTATCAATCCCCACATATTTAGCCCATCTAATAAAAACAGAAGAGGGCATTTAGACCAAACAAACTTGGGCATTTTCTGCAGGGTGGCCTCACACACCCTGCTAGCCAATAAGAAACCCTCGATCCAGATCAGCCAATCAGCATGCGGCACACCAATTCTGCTCCACCAACAAGAGCTGATCAGATAACATGGCCAATCACAGCACCTCAGAAAACGATAGCGCTCATGTTAAACACATCGGCAGATGTGAGAATTCCAGATAACAAAACGCACGGAGGAACACGAGCTTCCTGCTAAAGATCCCAACATCACCAAACGGTAAAAAACAACTATTATTACAGTAAGAGATTCAACAATCCTTTATCCCAAAATCCACACAGCTTTAACACAAGATACAGAGCCTGGATCCAGACCTTTAATAACAAATAGTGACTGTTTGGCAAAGGCTACCAATCTTTGATTAAAAGAGGCTCTCAGCCGGTTACCACGGGAAATAGGACATATATTGGGTTTTCCTTTACGCTGCTCGGTCTACATGACAAAAATCACACACATCTACATAATTGGCAGTATTGAGTGGCCCGCACAGCCAGAGATGGACCATTATCAGAACCGGCTCAGACCTTCAGGGCTTGTGTTATAGGAGAAGACAGGACAACAGCTGTCTGTAGATCTCACTGCACTTATTTGTATTGACAGCAAATTCAATAATGAACACACACTCTCGCAGGAACACAGCTGAGCTCCGAGACTCCCACGTGTCTCACCCATAAAAATACATGACACACAAGGAAAAACAATAAAATTCTGTCGTTCTCACGCAGGTCAAAGGCTGCGTTTACACCGCGGCTGAGTGCGGCCCAAACCTGATTATTTGCTCACATTTCTGCTCACAGTTTAAATATAGCTCATGTCAGACTCTGTTCTGAACAGCCCACACTCTTAAACAGACCTGAATGCGTTTATCAAGCCGTGGCATGTTCATCATTATGGCACAATGAATATATTATTACATTTAGAAATAGCTGTTATTTTTTATAATGCTTTAGCTAATAATACAGCAGTGTATATAGTATAGACTACACGCAAGCTAACGCCATCGTATTCACCCTAGTTTCAACTTCTATCGCCCCACGAAAATGATCAATGAAAATGCTACTCGATTTTGCCAGGTCTGACACATACAAAGTACTGGTCTATTATAGAATTTAATGCCCCACTAACCGCATACGAAACAAAAGAGAGATTTTAATATTGCTGTGAAAAGATGTATTGCTGTTCTACATAACAAAGGACATTGCAGCGAGAAGATTTATCTCTTTCCGATTTCGTTGGCGGCTGCAAAAGCCTCAGATCTGCATTTTTAACAAAATGCTTCACGCTGCACTGCAGTCCTGCATCTGAAGTCGTCCATCAGCGGTGAGGAGCAGA
>JAZGTK010005237.1:0-22838 GCA_036877625.1 Ambastaia sidthimunki
ATGTATATATGTGTGTGTGTGTGTGTATATATATATATATATATATATATACAGTATGCTGACTCAGCATGTCTGACACACATTGAGTTAGCTGAAGTTTGTGTTCAACTTTTTAAAGGTTGTTTGAGTTAAGCTAAACATATGTACCTATCCTATATCAGTGTTTTCTGACCTGTTAGCTGTATCATTAATATTACAAATAACATGTTTTGAATAATATTTAATAACAATAATATTAATAAATCATCACCATGTGTTTTAAATACTGTGGCATAAGTTTAACCTGCCTAAATGCCTCGTCCTATATCACTGTTCTATTAAAAAGCAGCATTTAAATCTGCCATTGTAGACCAATCAAATGATACATTGCTACTGACTGAAAGTGAAAGAAACCATAATGCACACTAAGGTGATTTCAAAACATGCAAAGATTCATCAAAGCATTTAATTATTCACACTATGAAGCCCATATGCAGACAGAATATACAGTTAAATGGCACAACAGGACAGACTAAGATCCTTTATTTGGTAAAGTGGTTTAATGTCAACTCCCAGTCCTAAGAAAAACAGAAAACTGACAGAGAATGAAACATGTAGAGAGAGACTGAAAACAGAAGCTTTAACTATTAGATACAGTATTAAGTGAGTGTACCTACAATGAGTAAAAGCCAGTCTGTTTTAAATGTCCATACATAATAAAACTGCACTTTGCAATTACTGTAAAATGGCAGTGTAGACGTTTGTAAGTTTAGTTCAAAGCAAAAAATGAGACAAGATAAACTGGCGGTACTAAAAACAAAAATGTAATTTGTAATACAAATTAATTGTGTCTAATGTAATAATCTGTTCTGGATTGTGTCCAAGGATGTCATTACAACCAAAACATAAATAGTAGATCAAAAAATTGTCGTCAGATGAAGAGTGGGTTGCTTCTAAAGCTTGGATTTTGTCTTTTGTTTGTGCAGTCTACTCGTATTTATTTGCGAATTCTTGCATTTGATCTCACATGGCATGCTGCAATATTCCCATATGACATTCATACTGTAATGTGTCATGTGACTATAATAGTCAAGTTTAGATCAGTAGATGAATTTCCAATGATATACTGTAGTTCGACAGAAAGTGGAGAATATTCCTCCAGTGGCTTGTATTGAATGCACTGCCAGAAAAACTCTTTGTCCTTATCATTCAGAATATAAATTATTGTGTTTTTCATCTTATGTGGAGCGGCCTGCTGGAAATCCATGACATCAGAGAGGAGTTTTGAATCTCCGTGGAGTTTGGCAAGGGGAAAATGATTTTCTTCAAATGTCTGTAATAAAGTTAAACCTGAGTAAGTGCTACCCTGGGAGACCTAAAGTAAACCTTCTGAACTTCTAAGTCATCATTCCACACTGAATAAGAATTAAGACTGGTGTTCCCAGTTGTGCATCCAGACAGTTAAACTCTGACAGAGAAGCTGAAAGAAGAAATTTCAACCTGTTCTATACAAATACCTACAAAGTCCAGACTGCACAAATGGACAGCGGTATTGTTTAATGCATGAACACCTTTTCTTTGCTTTTTTTCCCTATTGGTCTCTCTGATTTAAAGTTGAATTATAGTGTGGCCGACCACACACCAACATGGGAGAAGTAATTTTGAGGAAAAACTGAAATCAAACTTAAAATGGAATATGGCATCTCATGTGTTCCTTAATTCCTTTGTCCCATCTCATGTCAAAGTTAAGGTTTGTGTTTCCCTGTTTCCTGTCAGTTTTATGTATTAAATACTT
The DNA here is from genome assembly GCA_036877625.1 of Ambastaia sidthimunki. Taxonomy (NCBI): domain Eukaryota; kingdom Metazoa; phylum Chordata; class Actinopteri; order Cypriniformes; family Botiidae; genus Ambastaia; species Ambastaia sidthimunki. The sequence continues at coordinate 1,775 of JAZGTK010005237.1, forward strand.
TTTTATTTTGTTAATTTCTTGTGTTTGTGTGCTTTATACAACAACCACCCGTAAAAGTAGACAGGACCTCCCTATTGTCAACTTACTCTGTCTAGCGCAGAGTGACCATTTGCTGTAAGACCACACACAGGATTTCCCCTGAATAGCACGCATTACGCAATACTGTGTCACGGACTACTTGCTTTGTATATTTTATATCACCAGCCGGAGTGAGCAGTCCAAGGCATGCCTTCCAATACACAGTTCCAAAAAAGATTTCACCACTTTCATGGAGTGGGTGCTGGTAAACAAAAACAACTCACCATTTACCATCGGCCTAGCTGAGGACAACACCAGGCCCACTGCACATCCATCTGGCTCCTCTTTTCCCCTCAGCTTGTTTCCCCTCAGCTTCCCCTCAGCCCTTGGTCTCCTTCTTCAATGTTTGTTAGTGTATTTGCTCCTTAAACCCCAAAGTTAAAAGACATATTATGTTTATAGTAATGGATTACACCTCATAACTCTTTTGTGATAAAGCCCAACAAACATGTCAGGTTCTGCTTCCTTAATTCTGAAGGACAAACCTTGCAACTCCTGACAGGGAAAGCAATATCAATCAAGCTTTACTTTTGCCAATGCCTTTCAATATATGTGGAATTAGACTGAATGCCTTAAAATTCCAGTCAGTCAGACAGACAGATTAGCAACTTGCTTTTTTCTCTGACTGACTTTCTCCGTCTTCTCAATTCAGATGGTCTGTCGGGACTGTGAATGGGTTCAATACAGCTAATGAAATAATTTTGCTTGAGTCAATTGTACACTCTCCAGGCTCTACTAATTATTCTCCTGGTGAATCAGTCTGAGGGCTTTCGCAGACTGAGCTTCAGCTGTGAACCCGATCTCACTTCTAAATGTCTCCATGATAACACTGAGTATTTATGCAGTGTTCCTTGTGCTGAATTATCTATCCAGATGAGCAACAGACTAAAAACCTTCTGTGTCTTATGATGTTTTACTGTCTGATATTATTTAAAAGGAGTTCCACTTGATCTTAAATCGTGCTTACACTGCAAGTGAGTAATGTGGCATGACTAGACTAAATGGCTCCCAGAACGCTCCCAAGAGTGGCACTGGTGTAAACAGCTTCATTGATTTTAATTAGAGTGTAGTAGTTTTGTCAGGTGTGTCATGACTATTAATCTAAAGGACGTGCACCTTAAGACCATTCTTGTGCATTTACATTACATTTATGCATTAAGATATACATTTACATTACATTTATGCAGATATATTTACACTTGCAGTGCATATCAGGTGTAAGCACAAATGATATGGAAATAACTTTACATCTTACTATTCCTGGCTCTAATCAGAAATTCCATATGTCATTTCTACATTGTTTACAATATATAGTGTACCTGCCAAATACAGTATATTAATTTATTACACAAACCCTCTATAAAGATCCAGAAAATGGCCGTCGCCTAGAGACTACTTATTGTATGTTAGTCTTTTCTGTTATTACTGACAGAAAAGCCCAGAATAGCAGTCGGAGTGGTTCTTAATCACTTCCACTCCCCAGAAGCCTCTCTGAGAGCGAGGGAGGGTTCGAGATCTGAACGGGCGAGCGAGAGAGAGATGATGTCAAAGCTCAACAGATCTGTGCCAGCAGATCGGCAATAATTTTCTGTGCAACACAATTTCAACAAAGTTTTTCATTCTTATCTAAGCCAAGACTGAAGTACAGAAAAGATTTGCAATTAATAAAAAACGCATGTGTGTTGCTTAATGAAGAATATTATTTTCATAAGCCTGACCTGAATGGCTGGTGCTTGTTTGGTGATAAATGGAAATCTGAGGTAATTTAATCAGGCAGGGTACAAGCAGGTCAGGCTTTTCTTTCAGTCAGCGCTTTTAGGCAGAATACTAATGGTAGTAATTAAGGACAATTCTCTGTGTATATAACTACCAATGTTAGTATAAAACTCATCAAAAACCCAAAATACCTTTGTGTCAGTGTTTTCTTCAATGCTTATTTTGGAAATCAATGGTCTACCCAGAGGAAAATGTTATTTCTCAAAGGTTGCTAGTTCATAGCTCAAAACCTCATTAAGTTCTCAGTTATATTTAAATATAATAATTTATATAAAATGCTGCGTCCCAACTCGCCAACTTACACTATGCCGTAAGTATGCACTATTTTTTGTTATGATAACGTATACATTTCAGTGCATAGCAAAGGAGCATGCAAGTACTGGGAAATAGTAGTAACCCTTGTTGCCTTGACAACATGGCAAATAATAACAATCACACACACATCAGAATACAACTTCATTAAATAGTTTACCTAAAAATAAAAATTAACTCAAAATTATTGACCCTCAAGGCAACATGGTTGTAACTGACTTACATCTTTTAGCCACACACAATCAGAAGTATATTAAATGATATCCTGGTTCTTACCACCTTTAAAAATGGCATTGAGTAGCATCTGAGGTTTTGAAGCTCCACAACTGCATCCATTCATCATAAAAGTAATCCACATGACTCCAGTTTGTTAATAAATAATATGTTTGTGATAGTTAGTGATTAATATTTTCAATACATCACATATTAAATGTAGATCTGAGCACTAAATTCAAAAATGGTGGCACATCAATAACGCAGAATTTCATTGGTTCTTCAGTGTCTCGTTAATGAGTGAACTAGTCACGAGACATGTGAGAACCAATGAGATTTGAAGTTGTCAACGTGGAGCTGGCATGCCACCATGTTGGGTGTACTTATTTATACAGCTATGTATAAATTCAGAATATTAAAACATATTAATTGCTAAATACACTCAAAACACACTGTGTTTTCTGAAGCAATGGATCAATCATTATTACTTATGTAATTTTTACCATATAAATTAATTTATGATTTCAGTGGAGCATCTCTTATTTCAATTATTTATTTAATGTATTGTCACTAAACTCTCGCATTGAGTTGTGGATACTATCAGCCACTAGTGTGTATATGGATCTGCACTGACTTTTCACCAGAAGTAGTGATTTGAGACATAGTACTTCCTATTTGGTTTTACTAGAAATTATTCTATTAAGAACCTGTGTCTGAAAGGTTCTTTTGGGGACCTGAAATAATTATTTAATGGCATTGCTGCAAAGAACCATTTTGAACACCTTTTTTTGTTGGTGTTTAAATGTTTTTCTAAAATTCATAGGAATAGGATAAAAATAGGATAATTATAAACAGACAATAGCTTTTTGTATAATATATGACATACAGAAGCTATAAAATAATAAAGACATCTCAGATCATTTGGTATTTATGTTTGTGAGATTTTTAAGATCTCTTTTGAGGAGACACTTGATCTTTCTCTCAGGAGAAACATCTGAGAAGCAGGAGACGTATGCAAAACTCATTTTGCTCTGTTTAATCTCACTGCTGTCTGGGAGACAGAACTGAGACATTGAAGACATCTCATTTGGATTTTTCTTTCCTGCGGGTACAACAACAACCACTGCACAACCCACTCAGTAACATAAAATCACATTTTCCTTCTTACTAGACAATCAAGAGGGAACATGTTCATAATTGAAACACTGGAAAGGTGTTATTGAGCAGAAAAGCGTATCTGCTAGAAGACCCTTGAGCGTTACACCACATCTCCAGAGATAATGAGGGGGGTGGGATTATGCTATTTTCTTTCTGCTATCCAAGTGGGTCAGACGCGTGTTAAAATGCTTCAGAGAGCTGATATGAAGCTACGTCTGGCAAACCTGGCATCACTTTAAAAGCATTTAAAGGCACTGTGTTAATTCAAAGCTTAGTATTGTTGCTTTTAGCCCATGAATCATAACAGCATTTTGGCAGCACTTTCAATGACCCCAGCCTTGAAGCTACTGAGATATTGCAAAGGAACAGATGATGTTAATGCTCGTGGTACATAGTTGCCTTGTACATGTTTTACATTAACAAGGCCCTCAGCTTTTTGAAATACCTCACAGGGAAAATCATCATTGAAATCTCTTTAAAATCTCAATTGTTTCTTCATTAGGACAGCAATGAGATTAGATGGTTATCTAATAAAGATTTTTGCTTAAAGTTAAAGTGTGTTGTTTCTTGTTTACTAAATAGTATAACAGTACAATAGTACATTGTCAAAACAGAATAAATTCATTAATATTTAAAGCTGCAATGTTTAACTTTTTGGTAAATACACTTAACAAAACTTATTGAGCAAGTACATAATAAACTAAAACAGTCTCCTTATCTTACCTTGTTTTACAACAGAAAAATTATCATTTCAGCTGTCAGGTTGGATCTTTGTGGATATTTTTGTAAGTCACTCTGGCTTCATTTAACTTCAACATAAAGAAAAGTGTGTAAGTCACCTGCAATTGTATGTTTCAAACAGAGATGGCAATAGAGAGCAGAAGTTACAGCTTGCAGCTTTAATTAAACACACACAAAACAATATATGGCTTTAATTATTTTAAATTATTTTACAGGTAAGCACACAATACAATTAGCATGACAAGTGCAATGTGTGGGTAGTAACAAAGTTTATTTGCTAGATAAATTTCATCAGCTTAAAGGAGTTTGAAACTCTTAAAACAGCATAATCTTTGCTTTCTTCTGTTGGGAGACTTAATAATTTACTTATCATTTTGTTTTTCCTCTAATGAAGACCTTTCATCTCCAAAGCATAAAATCAGCATCTCAGACAGTTACCCCGTGGCTCGTCTGACGAAGCCTTTGAACGTACTTAAATAAAAAGAACACGACAGATTATCACCATTGCAGCTTCCGTGCATTTTGAATTAACACGCTACGCATTTTTAAATAACAAGCTGAGTTCATCCGGAGGTCGGGTAAATATTTGTTTACGTTTTCTGATAAATTAAGAGTAAAGGTTAGCTGTAAATATTTGTCTGGTTAATGTACTGCCTCTATCCATTCTTTGTGATAGAAATAAATTCATTGAATAATGGATTATACATATATGCTTATAAATGCATATAATTGTCACTTGCATTTAAGGACAAGACCTACAGTATTGTGAACTCATAATTCAGTCTGTTGCTCAGACAAAGCTATTTTATGGCTTTGTAGACATAGAATATAGTGCATAAGTTGTATTGACCTCTTCTATTTATTGTAATTGCAATGTGACCATGACAATGTGACCATCACAGTCCACAGATTTTCATTTGTGTTCCACCGAAGAATTCAGACTGGTTTGGAATGACATTGGTGTGAGTAAATGATGACTGAATTTTCATTTTTAGGTAAACTCTCCCTTTAAAGTCTTTGTTTTGTGAGCTACAGGAACCACATGAATCCGTTCTAAGCTACAAAGCTTTGGAGGCCTGCTCAACCTTTTCTTTTTTCTTACTTTAATTCGTAGTCAGAACGTGTCTTTAGTTTCCAATTTTTCAAAGATGAATCTTTGTCTTTTAATGATAACTTGAAATTAGGTTTTTTCTTGTCCTCTTTATCTTTTCCAACAATTATCTCGAAAGAATAAAATGTATATTTAATTTGGACATCAAACACTGCTATTGTACATTGTTCTATATGGGGACACATTTTACACAGATTTACATTTGGCAGACGAAAGCAACTTACAGTGAATAAATTTTTTTTTTATCAGTACTTGCATTCCCTGTGATCGAACCCACAACCTTTGCTCTGCTAACACAACGCTCTACCAGTTGAGCTACAGGAAGGCCAACATGAGTTACATGATGTCAAGCTTTATATGTGAGCCTACAAATTTGTATACATTATGATGTAAGCAAGAATAGTTTTTGCAGCCTGGAGCAGAAAGTAAAATTACTTTCCGTTTGAATAAGTATGCACATTTTTCAGTGAGTCATAATTGCAAAATAGTTTAATAATGGGTAGAATAACAGCTATCGAGCAGCTTGTGGCTATATGAACTTCTTTTTTTTAAAACATATCAAACGCAGCTAAACTTTCTTTATATGCTTCAGGCTGTTGGGCTATACAACGTATTTTAATTATTGGATATGGTATGTAAATCGCAAATTCCAATGTTTGTGTACAGGAATTAACATCGCAAAAATGCTCTGCCTGTCTTTATACATAAGTATGGTTAAATATTACACAACTAAATTAAAGAAATATATTGCACACAGGTCTCTAAGATGGTGGTTGGACAAAGATCTTTTTCTTTACTGCTAGGACAAGCATTCGAGACAGAAATTCACTTCTCATACTTAATGAGAACTACATTATGCTTTATTCATAAGCATCACAAGAATTGATCAAAGTTTGGATTTGTGCCGTGACATCACAGGAAGTATAAAAAAATACAACAAGAATTAAAAAATAGTTGTAGTGCTTTCTTGTTGTGCATATTTTGATCAATGTGCTAAATATGCCTGTGACGGCTCATTAAAAATTCTCTTTGATTTTAAAATGCTGATAGATTCAAAAGCAGGTTTATTCATGATGCCCCAATATGTTCACCCACAAATTGTAAAGACACAACAAAATCTGTGTGTATTGTTGATTAAAAGATTAGTCTACATCTGTTTGCTGGTGGCTTCAGGCATCAAATGAAGATGCTCTAATTTGCAAATTGAGATGTATGAAAATATCTCTGACAGCCCAATCAGTGGCTGGCTTTGGCAATGGAGCAAAAGCGACAAATGAAGGTTTGGCAGCAGGACTAGTCAGCAGAGAAACCACCATAATCTCTTTTTCTGGGTCCCAGTCACTCATTGAAGTCTAAATAAATATGACAGCAGCAAGACGAGGGAAGGAAAAAAACAGCAAGAAAGGGAAGAAAAACACTCAATTTCTCCACTATACTATATGCTTTTGGCACATCTCAATGGAAACTCAAAATGAAAATAGCTAGTTCTCAATGTTGATACACTATAGGCAGGTATGCAGAGATTTCCAGGAGCTATTTAGTATCAAGGCCTACAGTCTATTGCCCATCTATTGCCCATAAAGCATTTAAGTCTGTTTTAAAGCATATTGGCATCAGATCTTTCTTTAATGTGTGTGTGTGTGTGTGCGTGCGAGAAGATTAGCCGTCTGTCTCTGCTGACAGTGGTCACAACATGCAGTCAGTTGGAGACAGACACAGTAACAGCTGCTAAAAAACAGCAGTTAAAGAAAGTTCACTCTTTTTTCCCTCGTTCTCCCATGTGAATTCAACAAAATTGTTGAATTGTTGAACTGTGACCGCATTTAAGAATGCCAGTAGCAATTTTCAAAAATGTAGGAGGCAGACATATACAGTACTTAGCAAACAGACAGACAGACAGATATACTACTTTAAGGATATTGAATTAATTGGCAATTTTCACTTTATATTGTAGTTTAGGGTGCGTTTTTTATTTTAATTATTCTTTGTGAAGGGATTAAAAGATTAAAGCAGCCCTTACAGACCTCTCCAGGACAAGCGTGGGTCAGAAGTTCAGCACTACCCATGGAGTGTGAGTTTTACAAGCAGCCAGGCCCGAAACAGGGCTATGATGGGCTGCCAGGGGCGGCCGCCTGGTCTTCCTCACTGCCAGAGACAGCACTCGCTGTATAGCAGCAGATTAAGACATCCTGCTGTCTGTCGATAATGGCAGAGGATCTTAGTTATGATGCAGGGGCCAAATTTGGGCCCATCATGAGTGAAGATGCATAAGTTTACACTCATCCATCCTCAGTGCAAACACCATCTGCTACCGACTGCTGAAGATGGGACAGAGATAAACAGAACATAAATGATAGAACAAATGCAAATGAAGTGGTGTTTGTGATTAAACAAGCTCAGCTATGACAAAAACATTTCTGAAGTTTCTCACCCCACATTACCGCCAATAAGCATCACATCTGTATTATAATACATGAGCCAAATGTAAAATGTGATGTGTCTGTTTCAATATTTGTGAAGCTCCTGTAAGTCTTGTGCCTTTTAGGTCTATCTCTTTCTTTACTGTTTTTGTCATTTCCTGTCATACGATGACCTACAAAGCCACAGAGGGTGTCGGGACAGACCAAGAATTGTATTGTATCATTTCTTAGACACATTTTTTTCCAGCAAATGTAGGTAAAAAAAAGCTACCCATTTCACTGTTCATTTATCTAGACAATATATATATCACATATTAATTTACACACTTGTATACTGTTGAAGAACTTACATTTACGCACTTGACAGATGCTTTTATCCAAAGCGACAGTTCATTCATTTACAGTAAACATACCTTTACAGTATACATTTTGATAGTACATATGTTCCCTGGGAATCAAACCTACAACCTTTGCACTGATAACACAATGCTCTACCAGTTCAGCTAGAGAAACACTCATGAAGGATATGGGTTTAGGCATTTGTGGGTTAGGTATTTTGCTATATGGGTAAATAGAATGGCAAGTTTACAGCAAAACAGAACCTAATGTCATCCCCTGACAGCACACACACAGACCACCCACAGTCAACTCACTGGCCATCTGAGGAATATTGCAATCAAAACTGAAGAAGTAATTCCCAAAATCACACACTCCAATCCAGCAGGTATGTCTAACTTTTGGGATGACACTAAGCTTTTGGACAGACTAAAGTTCTGCAGTTCTAAAACATTTTATACCTTTAGTGATTCAATCTAAGTCATTAACCTAGTATCCATAATTTGTTTTATTAATATACATCTTGTGCATACAAATTGCAATAATACCGTGTATTATGTGTTAAACATGTTTGATAATTTTTCTGTTTTATGTGTAAAGCTGAAGCAATGTAACATTGTAAAAAGCACTATATAAATAAAATTAACTTGAAAATTGAATTATTCTTTCAATTTTGGGGCAGTTGTGGTCTACTGGTTAAGCAGTCAGACTTGTAATCAGTAGGTTGCTGGTTTGATTCCAGCACTGGCAGATAGCAACTGAAGTGCCCTTGAGCGAGGCACCTAACCCCCAATTGCTCCCCGGGTGTGTGTGTGTTCACTTCTCACGAAGGATGGGTTAAATGCAGAGGTCACATTTTGGTTATGGGTAACCATAACTGACAAATACATGTCACTTTACTTAAAAGAATTGAATTGTATTAAACTGTATGTAGCACTGCTGTGACACAGTCCTCCAAAAGCTTCTGTAGAGTGGACTGTCCACACTGGATACAGCACAACACCATAAGCATCCTTCAGGAAGATGTTTCAATGCTTCAAGCCTTGACTTGTACCGTATCCTTAGAGAAAAGGAGATGCCATGTTTTACAAAATGCCACAGACAGCCTAAATAATTCAAAAGAGCCATGAAGAACCTCATGAGGGGATAATTATTACCTGACACAATACATTTACATTCATTTACATTTGGCAGACACTTTTATCCAAAGTGACTGATCCAAAGACATCTTTATTCAAAGCGACAATATTAGAAGCTACATGCCATGTTCTAGTCTTCTGGTCTCCTGACTACCTGTATGGTGGAGAATGGGAGCTGTTACAACTGGGAATAGCCGAAGCCACAATTCCCCTTGGTCTATGACTATCTTTAGGTAAATGTCTGTCACACACCTGTCTTGGCATCTTGGCCAAGATGGGGAAGATGGCTTAGTCTCCAATCAGTCCGTAGTAAATACCATTATTAGTGTAACAAACCGAAGGTTTGGGCACATTTTTTAATACAGTTCTCACTGACAATGTAGTTAATCTATATGTAAATTTGAGAATAAAGAATATGAAGAATTTTGGAGAGAAAAGTTCTTACTTTTTTTTGTACTATTCTGTGTTTCTATTCTTGGTATAAATGTATATATGTTCTGTGGTTCATTTTTTGGAGACATTTATGAAAGTGTTATCCACAGTATTCAAGTATTCAGTATTCAAGTGCACTTGAAAACTGAATGCATAACCATTAGTGCACTTAATATGCTTCCAACTGAAAAAAACAATATGTCACTGTTTCTGTGTCACGTTGGTCATACTTCTCTGGTCATTTTTGTTACTGTCTCTTTAAGAAAAATCACATGCATTTACACACATTCATAATTTGTAAATCTCTAAAACATGCATTATTGCGACACTGTTATTGCGACACATTATTGCGACACTGGCTCAACAAATCTACTGTATGCTGTTGCATACATGCATGTACAAAGCTTTGCTTTTTATAATGGTAGTGAGCTAGTTTTTGGAGGTTTTTCTCCATGATGTAAAAAAGATTAAGTGGCATTATTGTAACAAGCTAATTTTCCAGTGTAACTTGTGCTGTAGAAAAACGGTTTTCATAAAGCTATTTTCATACAGCTATTTTTTACTTTGGAGAAGAGTAGTTCATCTTGCAAATTTTTTAAGCAGCTTGGCCAACACTGCTAAGCTGCTAACTGATAGTCAACTGCTTAAACCTTAGTGAATGGACTAGGATTAGTGATGTTAATATTATCCCATTGAGTGGTACGGTGACTATGACTTTATTGTAGTGAAAAAGGGCAGAGTTTGATCCCAGACCAGGCATTATGTGGGGTTAAACCTATTAGCTGAGATAGCCAGAGGTGTTTTCAGGCTTTGCTTATTGACATGGACACCATCACTGTAAATCTAATAGATTTTTCCATTTGAGTTGGTATCGATTGTTGTTTTTAACAACGTTACTGTTAACTAATGTAATAGAAATTCCCAAATCAAATCAGCATCACCATGGTGTCAAACTCATGGTGTCACCAACTGAGAGATACTGGACTCTCTAGAGAGTTTGTACAATTACATAACGTCTCAAGTGGTTTTACAAAACCATTTCATTGATGTCACATTTGAGTGCAAACAATCAAAAATGCAGCTTTGCTAATTCTCCCTTTCAGTGTCTCAAAGACCAACACAATCTGCTTACTATTCCGCACAGCCAGAGAGGTTATTGAGTTAAGTTGCAGTTTTGACTTAAGAAGGAAGTACAGTTAAACCTTTGAAAACCCAGGTAACCTGCTGGCCAGTTCAACCCCAGGGCAGCTCAGGGAGATATTTTAAGTCCCACCAGCCAATGAGGAGACGCCTTCATACGGTGAATCCAAACAATGTGTCACAGGGATCAAGCATGTAATGTTTAAGCTGTAAAGGAAATTGTTAGCAGTGCTGTATTGTAATATGTGCCCATTGTTACTTCACGCTGAGTTGAAGCTCTCGATCTACCCATTAATCTACCCATAAACCTATGAGGTGTTCTCAGCTTTACTTCAGCGAGAATTAGAGCCTATTCTGTCATTTCACAGTGTGTGAGAAAGATGCCCTGATGCTTATCATGGAGATGCTTTAGCAGATTAGCATTCTGAAGTAAAAGGATGACGTAGCACATGCAGACAGTGGTTTACTCTTTTTTTCTACTCATGCACACTCACACGTATAGATGAACTCAAACAAAACCAAAAACGTTTTTATGGAATACAGTAGTTTTTAAAAAAACTTGAGTTTTCAGTTTCCATGTTTGGTTGCTTACAGGAAATAAAGTATTTTTCATTAACCAATCAGCTACAAGGACTAAACTGTGTGGCATTTCATGAGTACTATTAGACCAGTAAGAGCTGCAGAGAGTCATATCATGTAATGCAATCACAAAGCTTTCACTGTCGGTGACAGCTAATCTGGAGGTTTGAACAAACCGGACAATCTTTTAAATTTAGTTTGTTTACACTTCTTGTGGTTTGCTATAATTATGATTTGTTATTATTGTAAACATCATATAAATAAGTTTACAGACATAAAGGCTTTAATGTAAGACCTGAATAAAGTCTAATACAATCACATTTTGAGAGAAGCAAATAAGTAAATCAATAACCCACAGAATTCCACATCATATTATGCATATATGCCATTCTGTGTATTTGACAAAACGACAAACTAAAGTACCATGTTGTACACATAGACCCATATAACATACATCAAATTAATTAATAAAATTGTATTTTGAAAAGTCATAAGCAGTTTGACACATCCCACATGCAAAAGTGTCCAGTGTGTCCAATTTATTTGCACACTTGGTTTGTTGCACAAATAATTAATTATATTATTTAATTGCCCACTATGTGCCCAAGATGCACAAATGCAATTTGTCAGATGGCACAAGCAAATTAGAACCCTTTATTAGGGATCTTAATAAATCACAACCCTATGGGGTAAGTTGCCACAATGAGCCCCTGCTGTTTATTGACACAGATTTCAGAGAAATATCTCTTTTTGAAACATGCACTACTTTCTCAAGTAAAAATAGCTAAATGTTTTAAAGGCTGTTAAAAGGCTTTTCAGTGAATTGAAATAATGAACTAAAATATGCAAAATATAAATAAATTAAAAAATAAAATTAACAGAAACATTCACAGTAACATTCCAAAATAATTTTAACTAGTTTTTTATGACAACATGTGAAACATTTGATATCAATGTGGCAACCTGCCTTATATAAGAAATAACCTTTTCCAGCTTTTTGGTTGAAATCTACCTTCAATATTTGTATTTGTATGTTAACAACATGCACTTTGATGACCTACAGTAGCACAGCTGCTAAAAGTGGATCCGATTAATTAGGTTGTTCCTGAAATGACAGAAAAACATGTTAAAAGTACCTGACATAACCTTAAAGTTGAGTGGAAAGTTCTGCATGTAACCCACAGTTCCATCACTTGGCTAATGGCTGGGTACTTTTTCGCAACCATTCAATCTGTTAGTCATGGAGAGCTAAACAGCAGGAGACTGTTGCTAATGTGTGATACAGGCATGCGTGTCTCGCTGTGGTGAGAGGTCTAAATATAGACACGGGTTGGGCGGGGGGCTCAGTTACTCTTTCTGACACAGCTCTGACAGAAAATAGGTATCAGTGAAATCCACAGAGAGAGCAGGTCCTTCAAATGTCAGGCCAACAGGAAGTTGTACTCTTATATGGAGACTTAGAGCGGTATGGTTGATTCTGTACACATACCTGCATGGTTTGTTTGGCTCTTTGATTCTGAGTCACTCCATTTGCTCTCCTTCCTCAACTTCATGTCTGCTGTCCCTTTTTTGCAGTTTAAGTGTGAAAATAGACACTTGTAATTCAAAAACATCCACAAAATACCACCGTAAAGTTAGAAATTGATTCTTGTGTCACCGGTGAGGCGTACATCTTCATCAGACGCAGACTGTCTGGTTTTTGACAGCTGGAAGTGTCACAAATTTGAGAAAATGTCATATGCATTCAATTTTCTCAGTGAGGGAGGTCACCTAGAGTTCACAAGAGTTTGAAAAGTCAAGAGAAATTTACTTCTGTCTTGTCTCTACAATTTATTCCATTACTCCATGTCAATTTCACCCAAGTGGCCGGGGGGAACGATACACCTCTTTCCTCTTTTAAAGGTACAACAGGTAACAGTTTTATCACATGATAGTTAAGCTATGTTTTACATGTTAAACATGACATCTTCACCCTTTTAAATCAGAGTGACAGAATATGGGATGTGTTCATGTCAAAATATGAGGGGTGCAATGCTATGTGTAAGTTTGTATATTTTGCATTACGATTTAATAATTTACAATCAATTTATTTAAACTTTACAGGACGCTTTTAAGGCAAAAGCTGTTTACATTAAAATATATGTAAATATTTTAAAATTACATACAGTAACAAAAAGTGCTATTTTACATACGTTATTCCTGTAGCTCAACTGGTAGAGCATTGCGTTAGCAGTGCAAAGGTTGTGGGTTCGACCCCAGGGAACACAAGTACTGATAAAAATGTAGACATTGAATTCATTGTAAGTCACTTTGTCTAAAAGCTTCTGCCAAATGAATAAATGTAAACTACATAAAATAGTATGTGTATGTATAGTGTATATATAAACTTTTCCAAAAAGAAAAGTGCATTTGGAGGAAAGAATATACACTCTATTTATTCTTTACACTGTTTGTGTAGTTTAAATTAAAATTTCTGTAGTTTAAAATTGATATTTAAGATAATAGATCTGGAGATTGATTATTTGGTTTTAAGTGGAAATAGCAGTGCCAACATCTGTGGCCAGTGCTATTTACAACCGGTGCAAAAAGTCACTCTTTTAAAAAACAATTATGTCAAATAAATCCTACAGTATTAGAAGCATATCCAATTACCCAGAAACACTGGCTAAGTAATGGCGCATAAAATAAGTAAGGAGAGATATCATGACCTTGACCTCATTTAATCACACTGGAGTCAGTAAAGCCTGGGTTGACTTCAGGACATGAATTGATTTGTCCTGCGAGAGAAGGTCTGTACTGTAAAAAACACAGACATTAAACCCCACAATGTCCTTTTTCTGTTTCATTGTTGCTCTACTTATTCTTTACACATTTTCATCCCGAGAGCTTTCAGCTGTACCACATATTTTTAGTTTGTAACCTGCTGCGCAATAACACTCGGTTGCCATGGGCACAGTAAATTTCAAGAATGGTACATTGGGCTGTCTAGCTGCCATTGTTCTTGAAAAGGTGAGACTAAACTTAAAGCAAAAAGCTAGAATCCTTGTCACTTCACAGGTCTGGGGTGCCCTGACTGCCATATGCCACAATAAAGCCCGGGAGGTAAACCGCATGGGGTGAGCCGGTGTTTGTATGTCATTGGGTTTGGTGGCCGTTGTGGTTCATGACATTGCATTCACAGCAGGGTTCTTCTGATGCTGGATGTGGCTGATTGATCAGATGAGTTTTGATCTCATGTTTTGCTGATGAAAGTTGAAAGTTGTGTTACGTAGAGCATGAACAAAAATTCACATGCTGAGCATTAAAGCGGGCTGCTCAGGCATGTGTCAGTGTGCAATTGAAAAAATTCAGTTCTTGTCTGCCTGTTTACCTGAGTCTACACAACATTGGTTAAAAAACAGCTTAAACCAGTCTAAAATTGTTTGTTGGTCTCTGTTGGTTTTCCAGCCTGCTCTGGCTGGTCTGGTTAGCAGGTTTTAGAGGGACTGGGGCCCTCATCATCTGCTTAGGCTAAGAGATCAGCTAGAACAGTTTAAACCAGCTTTTTTTCTCAGCTGGGAATCCAGTTTAAATTTAAACAAGATGATTTTGTCATTCAAGCTAGAGGAATGACAGTTTCCTTTTTTATTTCTTTCTATTTTTAATTTAGCCTGATTTGAATCTAGGTAGGTCCTAATAACACTAATCTAATTCTACTGTGTTTACTCGAAGCAATACCTTCAAGCCTAAGTCATTGTTATGGTTCTGCAATGGCTGTATTTACATCACTTTGTACCTAATTGCTTCCTCATGAAGTCCCAGGAAGGGTCTGTGTCCCACCAGGAAATGCTGTAAATTGCATCCAATACCCAGAGCTTTAAAGTGGAAACCTTGGTGGATCCTGTCATGATAGATTGGGAGGAAATCATCTGGAATGGAGTTGCATGGCATGTACGGAAAGCTAATGTAGTCCCCATGTTGATTAATGAGGAAAGAAGTAAAAAAAAGCCATTTTAATTGACATCAGAATGAGAGACAGGGTCACAATGGACTCAAGCGCTAAGCTGCGCTGGTAATCATAAAAACAGCAGAACTCTCTGATTACACAAACCGTGGTGTTTATCGACGTTCTGTGCCAGGGACGTTTTGTGATCAAGGAAATAAAAAATAATCTGTCCGATGGCATTTGATTGTTTAAATATCTTGACATCAGCTCCGATTTGACGACTGCATCCACATCAAAGCAGTAGAAGGAAAGATGTCTAAATCTCTGTATTCGTTCTGTACAGAATCGGCTGACTCGATAAACGCTACAGTGACTTTGTGTTTGGATAAATATATGCAAAGCAGACCGGGTCAGTAACAATGCATACTGCGAAGACAAGAGTCAGCCTGCAAAGAATAAGATCAGTTTCTTTCTGTTAAATTCTGCTTTGCATTTGGTGACCCTGATTCTTGGGTTTGCAGCTATGATTAGGAGCCTCAGGGGGACTAGCCGGGAAGTAGACTGCAGCTAGCAGCAGAGGTCTGGGTTTGCTGCTCCTCCCCGGGGGTTTTGGAACCTTCTGGGTGTGTAAATAGATTCCAGTCTGGCACAAGTCTGAGTGCTGCTGAAGGTCCCGCACATGTGAGCGTGTCCAATGCACTTGGATCAGAATATTCTCCCTGATCGGTGAGGTACGGTTATGGTTTTTCACAAGCGTAACCATTTCAGAGCGAATGCACTGAAACATTTGTTTAATGCACATTGTTTAGAGCCAACCTGAGTAAATTCAACTTTAAACACAAGTTTCCAAGTGCATTAAATGCATGACCCAGGCGGTTAAAGAGGGCGTGTTATCTGCCTTTGAAAAAAACACGATTTCAGAATTATTAAAAAGCTGAATATTGGAAAACCAAATGTTACTGTCAAACCATGAAAAACATTTTACGTGGTAAGCACACAAGTAATTAGGCACATGGCCAGGTTTTTCATTTTGCCATTTGCAGTGTGCCCTGAAGCAAAGCTAAAAAACTTTATTGAAGAAGGAAAGAAAAATCGATCATGGATTACATTACCAAAACTTGCTGAAGCGGTAAAGGTTCATGAACAGCATAGAAAAAGGCCGGTGAGTACCGGTACTGTGGAGTAGGAAGTGTCTGTATACCAACAGGTCTATGGAAGAATGCCACGTCATATTTTCAACATCTTCTACAAGACAAAGTCAGGACCGTCTTAAGAAAGATCACAGAAAAAATATGCATGCATACATTTTTATTGTTATTTTTTAATAATTAGCTCTATCAATAAAGGCTAAAATATATAGGACATCCATATTTTTGCTGACGTGAGAACTGGCTCACTTCAGTGTTTCTGTAGCTCAACTGGTAGAGCATTGCGTTAGCAGCACAAAGGTTGTGGGTTCAATCCCAGGGAACACAAGTTCTAATAAAAACAAATGTGTACATTGAATTCACTGTAAGTCAAAGCGTCTGCCAAATAAATAAATTTAAATAAGGTAATAACTAATAACAAAATACTTCACCCAAGTCTGATAAAATCTGTGTCCAAGTTCAGTGCTTAAGTTCAATCCGTACTGATTCCCTCCCCATTTACCGGCAGATTAATAGCCAGCCCTGTATGCTATTCTAAACTGAAAGAATAAATCTGCCTGAAAGTCATGCACAAACTGCCCTATTTAGTTCCAGTCCCCTGAGCACAGTATTGTACTGTAGGGACGTCTTCATTTATGGGCAAGTAGATTACACAGGGAGGTTATGATCGGGACTGAGGTACTAGCTCCATAAGTTACTCTGTCATCGCACTGAGTTACACTTCATAAACAGCTTTGAGGTTTGTTTCAACCCTGCCAAAGAGTCCATATAAAAGTGACGTTTTGAGAGCTACCTTTGAGAATTAGGCTCTGTAAACAAGCCTCTGCTCTGTGCTTCACACCAGTACTGTGACACAACCCGTTTCTTTATTGGAAGCAGATGGAGGAGTGCTCAACCAATCACGGTAGGATATTACAGCAGGGTTAGCGACTATACGGTTTCATGGAGCGAAATATAATTCTTGAGCGCTGTTGTATTTGTAAAGTAGATAATAAATGAACAAGGATGCGCAATCAAGGTCTGTGTGAATTATGCTAAATGGGAAGATTTTCAGAGGTTTGCATTGCTGGTAATATTATTAGCCGTATTTGGATACGGGCCAATTTAGAAAAATAATCAGGTAACAAAATTACTAAATTTATTGAGGTAGACCTCCGTACACACCTTTGTTTAATATTTCCTTAATATTTCTCCAATTATACTACGGCACAGACTACAATAAAACGTGATAAATGAGTAAGGTAATGTGATGAAAAATGAAGCAGAAATGACTTTGGTGAGGACCACTGGGGAGAAATTACTTTTTAATTTGATTTATTGCTATTCCCTCCGAGCATAGACCAAAATAACAATCACGTACGATACGTAAGGACACAACAGTACTTACCCACAAACACAAATCGTCTCATGTCCTGCCTTTAAAGCCTGAGGATATTGAAACAGCTGTCTGCATATGTGTGCGTGTGTTTTCGATTGTTTGTGTGTGTGAGAAAAAGACACTTAACATCAAGAACTGTGTGCTATCAGAAAGCTGCAAATTGAACATGTTTTAGCTCTACTGCCAAAGACGAAAACCCTCTGTATTAATATTGTGCTCAAGGAAACTATGTGTAAACAAATAACAAAATAAAGATTTATTACCAGATGCAATAACACTCATTTTGATTGTTATTAATATTCTCTGCAGAACATAAATTTTGTGAATAATGTCAGAATGAGGCAAACAAACCTCACAAACTAAACACAAGCCACAATATGTTACTGTAGTTACTGCTTTGTTTATGGCACACAGGAAAAAAAAACGAGCGAATTATAGGAGCTACACGATCAACATTATTTTCTGGCTCTATATTGTAACTGTACTGTACTTATATTGTATATTTACAATATATATGTATATTGTTTCTAGGAATTTTTTGTTCATATACTAAAACAAAATAATTAAAGGAAAGTAGGTTATATGAGGTTTTACTTTAAACTGTTCTATTACTATTTTTCTGTTGTCTATCATTGATACCACATGGACTTTTAAAATGAATAATTTATTCATATTATTACAAATGAAGGAAAGGAACATGAAAAAAAAACATAACATTTTTCTAGGTACGTTTTCTTTCTTCTAAGAAAATTGCTTTTATTTTCCCTGTGATAAATGAATAGGTAATTATGCTCATTATAAGTAATATTTAATTTCACGTAATATTCAAAGAAAATACTTTTTTCAGTTCAACTGCTTGTGAGTCAAGTCTTGAGTAAAGGTTTTGTAACTTACTGTAAGTGTGACTCAAGTCTGAATCCTAAACTCAAGTTCTATCTTTGCTGTACAGTTGAGCAGTTCAATTAATAAGTACTTTTTCCCTCAGAGATGTCTCTGAATCAGAAGAAACTCAAACTTTCTCAAAGCAAAGAAGGGCAATGACTCAGACATAGTGTTCTGTGAAACTGCAATGGTAGCATTTTTCACAGCTTATGTAGACAACTGACATCTTCACCCGGTTGTATAGAAACATAACTCGCCCGGTACATTCATGCTTACATTAACTCCATTTAAACCCTAGACTGTTTTATTCTTTCCCGGGCAGATAAGCGGAATAGCTGCTGTCTGACTGACAATATAAGGTGAACGGAGAAGCTGCCAAGCCGGCCGGTAAATACGAAGACAGAAAATGGGCCAAAAGTAAAAGTACACTAACCATAGATGTACCCAAACAGACAGAGACACATTCACACACACTGCATTCCCTCTCTCTCTCTCTCTCTCTCTCTCTCTCTCTCACTGCCCCGTCTCACTCAGCCTTTGATAGAGGCTGCTACAAAGCAACGAGAGGGAGAGAAACTAGCTGTGCATTAATATTTTAAAAAGGGCATCCGGTACTTTTGATGCACGGACCTTTATGTAAATCAGGAGGAAGATACAGGTCCCAGAGGAGCGCATTCAGCTTTATACTTTGTTCTGGATTTTTCTTTTTTCTTGATGAATCTAAACGAACTTTTCACACTCCCTCTGCAACCTCGATTCATTGCTGAGGGAAAGTTAAACTCTGTTGGCCACCAGCTGTGCGAGTAGCATGATTGTATATATGTGTTTCGGTCTGTGTTCGCCACACTCATGAATCATGCAGGCAGATGTACATTGTTGGTCTACGTGGCTCAGCAAAACAAATACACATTTGTTTCCTGTTAACATCAATTAATTCGATGAGAGCTTTGAACAAATTGGAAATAAATGAAAATAGATTACGGCATTACCAAAAAAGGTTTAGAGTATGGCTGTGCTATTGATCACAATTGGTTCAGAGGCACTCAGCTTCAGTATAAAACGCTGTTATTGGGCTAAATTGTTTTTTTAAAAGTAATAAATCTGATTGGTAGTTAAAGTATCTCTTGACAACTTGTTTGGGAAATGTCAACAATCTGTTGTTATGTACACATAATAAAATATGTTTGTAATCCCTGTTCACTTTGTCATTCGTAGCTTTGCTCATTTGATACCACGGCGGCTAATAGACTCTGATTTTTGGCACCGCCGTGCCAAGAATGGAAAGATTATTTTGCCGTATTAGAGATGCATAGCACTCAACTCTGGAATAATTCTGTGCTAATTATGCTTTAATTAAAACATCACACTCTGTGAAGTGTCTGCAATGAGTCCAACAGTTCGAAAGTGAGTCTCAGCTACCCCCAAATCTCTTCATTTTAGAAGAAATAATATACTATTATATATAATAGGATCTCAGCATCTCAGTGGTGAAATATATCTGCTGAGTGGACAACAAGAGATATAATATAAATCAGATGCACTTTTTTCAGTCTTATGATCCCCAGCCGGACTGGTGAGGCTCATTTTAACGTTTAAATATTCTGATTCATAGAATATGACTTGGCAGATGAAATCTATAGCTTGGTCATGCATAAACATGATTTCAAGAACTATTCTACACTTAACCTGCATGTGTAATGCTCAGAGTATAAAGAAGGTGATTTTGTGTCTAACTTCATCTTATAACAATTGTCAAACTTTTAATGGTTAAAATGGTATCCAAAGGCAGTTTGCATAGTTGGTTGGTGGGTTGCAATCTTCAGAAGAAATCATCCTTCCCCCACATATCGAGTTTTGTTTTTCATTCTCTTTACTTATGTAAGATTTTACCGTCAGATCGCATTTGAATAATCGACAGAAACTATTCTTTTCAATTGCCCACAACACAATCTAGGAAATCTTTTCAAACAGACTTTCATTACAATGCGACTGCTTCTCCAAATGCTGCGTCAATCAAAACGAAAATTATATAACATTCCTTTGACTGTCTCCAACATGTGATGGCAATATGTTGCAGTGGATAGAGGTAAAAGCAAACACAGATCGGTGCTCTGTGTGGTTTGGAGACAGTTCTGCTGCTGTTTGTGGGTGACAGTGATTAATGATGTCATAAAGACCTCACATATTCCAGTCCCCATAGCTTTCAAGACCACGGCTCCTCTGACAGCCCAGTATGACACTGGGTCAACATCAGGAGGTGTTTGTGTGTGTGTGTGTGTGTGTGTGTGTGTGTGTG